>CM076583.1:651652779-651782543 GCA_034641835.2 Pinus albicaulis | reverse complement strand
AAAGGTGGTTCCCACATTGATTTAGTAGCAAACCAGATAACAACCCATGTGATGAACATTGTAAATAAGAAGAACAAGACAACTATGGTGTAAGCACACATGATAAAAAATCATTTATGGAACTCTGTCAATTATTTGATTAACAATATTTCATTTTAATCCCAAACCAAGGAGACATTGACAAGTCGTTAGAATAGCTTTGGTTCAAAGTGTGAACTCTCTCAAGAGTTTTTGAAGAAATTTGATAAATGTGGAGTTGTTGAGAACATATTATCATGGGCAGACTTCAATTTCATACACTCGTTTTGGACATCTCTACTCAATATTCCTTCGTTTCTTGTTGAATTCATTACTCCCATTTTCAAGGAAACCCATAAAAATGGACGGGTATTGTATTTCTATACCATGCTTGAGTATGAATCATGGAGATAATATCTTGGTGGATCAACATCAGGATCGACCATAAATTACTATAAACTTCTCGGTATAAGTACTTCTAAAGAGGGGAAATAACACTTTAAAAATTTGGACAAACATAAAAAAGGCTTCATGTGGATAAATGAGGAAGATGGAGATGTAATTGAATTAGCCTTCAGCAAGAAGAAAATAGAAGCCGAAAAGAACTGGCTAAGACATTTTGAGCCGCGAACATATTTGAACCAGACTGACACGCTTATCAAGTACATCGACTTTGTAAACAAGGAATTGATCCTATTTTCCATGGCTTATTTGCAAATATCCATCCATCCATGGTTGATGGTTTGAAACCAAGGCAAAGGAAAATATTGTTTTGCTCCTTCAAGATAAATTTTGTTACCAAAGCAAAGGTTCTTCAATTCTCGGGTTATGTCTCAGAGCATTTTGCTTACCATCACGGTGAGCAGAGTATTGCTAGCACAATCATTGGAATGGCATAAGATTTCGTTGGAAGTAACAACATTAACCTCCTTGCTCTGCTTGGGAAATTTGGTACCAGAGCCCAGGGTGGAAAATATCATGCAAGCACTTGATATCTTTGCATACTATTATATGATTTCTATTTTTATTGTTCTCATTATGACAAATGTTGATATGTTTCTACTATTATGTTTAATGCTACTATTATTACACCGAACTCTATCCTATAAACTGCGATGCCCAAAGAATAAAACGTTGGACTGATTTTCGATATGATTTGTACTAGATATGATATACATAGAGGCACATGATTGGTTGGATTTAACACATTCTACTGGCCTTGGAAGTGGATTTGTAACCAATGACTATAATAGATTTATATAGACCCATATTCCCACTAAAGTGACTACCATGAAGAGAATTCCTTCAAAATTAGTGTACTTCTACATTCATTATGGTTAAGTAACAACCCAGGATTTAGTTTCTTGTATAAGGAATTCTTTGTAAGGTGGAAGGAATAATGCATCCCATAGCTCAGACCTCTAATTGATAAGCATTCCTGGTGCGTGTCCATACTTAATGGATTTATATAACTAAAATATAGGTATACATGGCTAAGTGGTACATGCCTTAAAAATATCTCTTGGTCCTTAATAAATTGAATTCAAGATCCATATCTAACCCCTCGCTACAGAGATAAATATATACACATATACTGGTGTAGTTATTCACATATCTAAAATGTAGTTGACATGTTCCTTAGCAATGTTTATATAATGTTGAGTGAAATAATGTGCGAATTACATATACAACTAGATTTACGTCTAGAATAAAGTGCATTTATAAGTTCACTACTGCTTTCAAAAGTAATCAACTAACTATCCACATAGAAAATAGATGAGGTAAAAACACTAGTACCTAAGCTTTGTTAATGGAATAGCTACCATTAAAGGTGGTTCCCACGTTGATTTAGTAGCAAACCAGATAACAACCCATGTGATGAACATTGTAAATAAGAAGAACAAGACAACTGTGGTGAAAGCACACACGATAAAGAATCATTTATGGATTTTTGTCAGTTCTTTGATTGAAAATCATGCATTTGAATCCCAAACCAAGGAGACACTAACAAGTCGTCAGAAAAAATTTGGTTCAAAGTGTGAACTCTCTCAAGAGTTTTTGAATAAATTTGATAAATGTGCAGTTGTTGAGAACATATTATCATGGGAAGACTTCAACTTCATACACTCTTTCTGGACATCTCTACTCAAGGTTCCTTAATTTATTGTTGAATTCATTACTCCTATTTTCAATGCAACCCATAAAACTGGACGGGTATTGTCTTTTATACCATGCCTGAGTATGAATCATGGAGAGAATATCTAGGTGGAATAGCATCAAGATGGACCATAAAGTACTATAAAGGTCTCAGTATAAGTACTTCTAAAGAGGAGAAAGAATTCATGTGGTATAATTACTTCTAAAATTTGGACAAACATAAAAAAGACTTCATGTGGATAAATGAGAAAGATGGGGATGCAATTGGATTGGCCTTTAGAAATAATTAAATAAAGACCGAAAAGAACTGGGTAAGACATTTTGAGCTAGGAATATATTTGGACCAGACTAACATGCTGATCAAGTAAATCGACTTTTTCAACAAGGAACTGATCCTATTTTCCATGGCTGATTTGCAAAGATCCATCTGATCCATGGTTGATGGTTTGAAACCAGGGAATAGGAAAATATTTTTTTTCCCTTTCGAGAGAAATTTTGTTAAGCAAGCAAAGGTTGTTCAATTCTCGGGTTATCTCTTAGAGCATTCTTCTTACCATCACAGTGAGCAGAGTCTTGCTAGCACAATTATTGGAATGGCACAAGATTTTGTTGGAAGTAACAACATTAACTTCCTTACTCCACTTGGGCAATTTGGTACCAGAGCCCAGGGTGGAAAAGATCATGCAAGCACTAGATATGTTTTCAAATGGAGGTCACTAATAACACGCTTCTTGTTCCCAAAATATGATGATGTACTCTTGGACTACTTGAATGAAGATGGCCAAAATATTGAGCCAACAGGTATGTGCCAATTATTCTAATCATCCTTGTAGCTGGAATGTGAGGGAATTGCAACTGGTTGGAGTTCCTTTGTACCTAACTACAACCCAAGGGAATGCAATAAGATGGATACGATACAATGGTGGTTATATCACCATAACTAGAACAAGTAAGTATAGAAATAGTATAAAACCAAAAATGTTTCAATGTTTAAAAGCATGTTCAAACTTACAATCAAATAGAGGAAAAAACACATACAAAAAACCAGATAATATTCATGAACAAGCTTCATCTTGAATTATGAACTGTAAAGGAACTTACAAAATGTGACACTATGAACCTGGTCAAGTGCACAAGAAAAAATATCCTGGAAATGACCCTAGTCGACAAGCTGTATTGCTCATGATGCAAGAGGATTTGTACCTGCGTTGCCAAGTCATTCAAAATCCATAATTATCTATACAATAAATAAAAGTAATTGATGTAGTATTTTTTACTCTAAGATGCATTCTTATGATAATGTTAGAACATATGTTCATAATTTCAAAACATACCTAAATAAGCTCCTCTTTGTTTTAAGAACAATTTATTGGAGTTGACTGAACTTGGAACAAGCCTCCCATGATCTGAAAGAGTAGTAACTAAGTCAACAATGACTTTTTTGTTGCTACGTTAGGTCGAGGGAGGTTTTATCCAAGATTAAATCACTCCAATAAATTATTCTCTACTAAACAGGGTCAACCACGTGAAGGTGGAAGCTCTTATGGTCCCTCCCCCCCCCCCCCCCCTCACATCACTTTCAATTCCCCAATACCCAATCTATATTTAATTTTTTATTTTAATGAGAAAAAAAAAATATTCAATAACTAATAAAAAACAATGCAACAAAAAGTATGCAAGAAAACATTGAAAGTGCTTGGAATAAAAATAGTATGATAAATGAGTTTTTGTATAACGCAAAAAAGGTTACAAGTATGGTAACATTTGTCTTATAATAATACAATATTTTACATTATAAAATTTTCTTTTTCTTATTCCTATTTCTAAAGCTCCTAACTACATCATCAACATCATTGTGCTCTGCTTTTGTTTCTTGCCTTTCTCGCTTAGCTGACCTAGTTGCATACTCACGATGTCTGGTCTCATGCAGTGATGTGGCATTGCCTACAAAAAAAAATAATATTAAATTTTAATTTTTAGTTTTTAAATATAATTGAACTAGTTCGGTAATATTAATAAAAAAAAAATGCAATGAGATTATTTGCCTAGTGCACTAGTTGTTACCATTGGAACCATTGCCCTATGTTCCTCTCTGGTGGTAGGATGCTCAAGTACAAAATTCTATGTCATTTAAACAAAAAATGTTATAAGGACACAACCTTTAAGGTATAATTAGAAAAAATTATAAGTGGAAATTAATTACCATCCTGGCCCTCACTGATAGTAGCATTGTCGGCCTGGTCCCCACTAGAATGACCAGGTTGCATGTAAGGACCATGTAGTTCTGGCAATATTTCACTCTCAATGGACTACTCTACAACTGGGTTATTTGGCTTGTTGAAAGTGTTTATAACTTGATTTAAAAAAGGTTGTTAGACATTAAATTTATGGATGAAAACAAACTTATTGAAAGGTTAATGTTTTATCTTATCAGGCATTCTAGATCTTGGGACCTATTCCAAGCTTCTACGACATTCAAATATGGCTTAATAGCCAGAACAGAAAGAGATCTGTCTGTCTTCCTCTGTGGTTTTTGTTCCAAATTCATCACCCTACATTACATATGATTGTGTAATTTTAATGTTATTTTATGGGATTGCAAAAATGTTGGAAGGCGATACAATTAATTATAAGATGTTTAGCTACTTACAATTCCTGTGGCTAATTTCAAGTAGTCGCCCTGGCCTAGCTTGTGATGGCCTTCTTTCAATCCTAGCTTTGGTTTCCTTCGAGGTGTCAGTCAACCTATCATCAAAAGCTTGAAGTCAGTTATGTAGCACACTTTTATTTTAGACATAGAAAAAATTAAAGCTATTGAATTAAATTTGTAATTTACCTTGCGGGTCCAGTTAGCATTTTTCCTTCTTTCTTGGCCTTTTTCTCTTTTCTGTCTTCGATGAGTGCTCTCCACTCCCTCCCTGGAACTATGAGGGGATGCTCTTATCTAGATTTAATTTTCAAGTGCATCCTATAGGTGTCCCGGGTATATTTCAGATATTTTCCAACTGCCTAGGCGACCGATGTTCTATCAAATGTGCCCACCCCAAAAAGGCCTTCTAGATAATCTAGAAGTTATTTTTTTAGGTTGGAATTCTGGGAATTCCACCTTGTGTGTATGGTTGGGAAAAAAATTACCATTTCCTTGCTCTCCAAGGCCCTGTAGAAATCATTGTTTCCTACACAGAAAAAAGAGATTATCATTCATTTAAAAATAATAATCATGATAAAATATGTTTTAGATAGAGTACATGAAACAATTAAAATATTAAAACTTGCCTGGAATTTGTACTTGCTTTATAGGAACACCTTCATTTTTCACCAAAAACGTGCCTGGAATGGTCCCCGTGGAGGTGACATGTGTAGCTCCAAGAAATGCAATAATAAAGTTGGCCATACCAGCCTCAGCATTGCCAACAACTTCAGTGGTTGGTTATGTGTCTTCTTAGGCAGGGTGCATTTCTTGGCTACCATCTAAAGGCATAGAAGGTTTACGAGAGGGTTCTTCGGGAATATCTTGCCTTTGTGTCCCACTACCACCAACACTGGGGACATCAGGTCCCAGAAAATGCTACATACAAAAGAGTTTTTTTGTTAGTTTAGTTAATGTGAAAATTAAAAATCAACCTATCACAATTGATCTCATGCAGAATAATAAAAATATATTTTTGATTTTTTTTTTTATTACGTTATATGTTGCTAGTTGGGTCATAATTTGTCTTATCATTTTCCCTAATTTAGGTGTTTGAGGCACAATGTCTACCAAACGCTCAAGTTCCTTGGTTGCTTTTAGCACCTTTTTTCGCAGCAACACCAATGGACATGGAGATGAAGACAACTCTTCCTCATTGAGAGAATCATCAGGCACACCATGGCCAGGAGTTTGCATATTTGAACAAAATTAACATTATATCAATTATGTAAAGAACTAAAATACCCGAAGATAGAGAAATGCTGACACTTTACATGTTCTTCGGCTGACCCCTTTCCACAATCATCCCGCCACATTATAAAATAATAAGAAGCATGAAATATATAAAAATAATTGTTAAAGATAAAAAAAAACTAATATAAAACTGAAATTGTTATTTATTTACTTGTCCTGGGGTTGTTCCTGTATTTCCACGATCAGTCTGCCACATTGCAATAAAATTGTAAATGTGAAAACTTGAAAACAATATCTAACTTGAAAACAAAAAATGAAAATTGAAATAATTTCTAAATTTACCTTTCTAATACATAAACTTTGTGCATTAAAGAGTACAAATTTACCATAAAATTACATTTGAGTTTAAAGAGAGTAAACAATAAATAAAAAATATTAAGATAATGTCTTCTCTAAGTTTTCAGATCAACATACAACACAACAAGTTAGAGGCGCATTTATAAGGAATGGGTGTGAGCCAAACATTGTGACTTAAAATTCTATGATCATTGATCTTTGTTTTGTTGGTAGAGTAGAAGAGGCCTTGGAGTGGTTGAGTATAATTAAAAGTAAGGGTTGTAAGCCAAATATTTATACTTACACCTTGCTAATAGACAATTTCTACAAAGTAGGTAGATTTGATGAGGCTAAATAGATTTTCAGTGAAGCTTTAATGAGCAGAATAAAGCTAACTGTAGTGACCTATAATGCATTGGTCAATGGATATTGCAAGGGAGGGAAATTGGATGAATATTTCCTTCTCCTCGAAGAAATGAATGAGAATGATTGGATTCCTGACATAATTACATACAGTACCATAATTTATGGGCTAATAAAAGAGAACAAGATATTAGAGGCTTTGAAGTTGCATGATAAAATGGCAGACACGGGCTATGAACTATATGAGAAGACAACGCTTTCTTATCTGTGGTGCCCTTGCCAGATCCTTATAATGAGTGGTCGCATTGACGATTAAATTTCTCAATCAGTAGTTAGCTCAAGGTGATCTTGGGTTGTGTGTTTTTAAAACTATGGTTACACCTAGGCCTCCAAAACTTGATTACATCATAATATATCACTTTTCTATATGATTAAAATCCACTGGGGCCTTGGCTAGTGAGCGCCAATTATTCTAATTGTAGTTATCATGCATACATAATCATATGCACATAATTTTTTTTTAATATAGGGCCATAGTTAAGGTTGCCAGAGAGTTATTTTGTTGTTATGTTGAATTTTAATTTTGAAAATATAAAGATAACAAAAAACTTGCAAGTACAAAATATGTACATGATTTACAAGAAGTCTATTGAAAACTAACAAACCATTAGAATAATTGGCATAGAAGTGCCAACTTCTCTGATACCTAATTAATCACGAAGTTATATGAAGCACCTTAAATATGGATTCCTTTTCCCAAGTAAAGACATCATCATTGTTAGATCTAAGAATTTTGTGATCCATAATGTAGATGAATGTCTTTCTGATTAATCAAATCCTAATGATGTGGTTAATCCCAAAGAATTCATCATTTTCACTCTAATCATATGTATTTCTAAAACTATATTAATTTTTTAGTGCTATATGCTGTGATCACTTGAAATGTGAATGGTTAGTTTCTATGTAGTATAAAATTTTGATTATTAATATCATCGAGGCATTTCTAGGATAAAGCTCCTATATTCTGATCTGACAGTAGTTAGTGGATTCATCTAACAAATTTCCTGTGCAGATGTTAAGCTACAAGCCAATGAGATAGAGTATGGATCCTACAAAGTGAAGATATCTTCAAACACAATGGATGTTGTTGTAAAATGTAGATCCTCACTGGAACAACTACTGAAAGGAAATGTTGTAGAAAATGATAAGTTGGATCCTGCAGCTATACAGATAATTTTTACTTGTAAGGGTTTTCAGCTTCTAAGATCATTAGAATGGGAGACCAAGACTTGTATAATATTTGAAAGACACAGTCATAGTATTCAAATTTTTGGTCCAGCCAAAAAAAGTGATAAAGCTATTAAAGAACTGGTACATAACTTGATGTTGCTTCATGAAAACAAACATCATCAAATATGTCTTAGAGGGGAAGGGGTGCCATATGGGTTGATGAAGGAAGTCGTCAAACAATTTGGTGTGGAGCTAGATGGATTTAAAGCATTCATTTCAGAGATAAAATTTATTTTCGAAACACGACGTCATGTTTTGTCTGTTCATGGAAGTAGAGAGTCAAAAATTAAAGTTGACAATGTCGTTGCTCAAAACAGCAAACATTATTAAGGGGATTCATAATCATATTTTAAAAGAAGTAGATGAAAGTGGGAATTCTTGTCCCATCTACTTTTGTGATATTGAATACTGCTACAAACTCGAAGGATGTGAGCATGCCTTCTGTAGATCATGCCTAGTTGAGCAATGTAACTCAACCATGCATCATCAAGAGGGGTTTCCTCTTGTTTGTGCTCGTGAAGATTGCAACCATTTGTTCTTAGTTGTTAATCTAGAATCCTTGGTCTCCAGTAAGGCACTGGATGACTTATTTAGAGATTCTCTCAAGGAATTTGTGGCTTCGAGCAAAGGTACCTACAGATTCTGCACCACCCCATATTTCCCATCAAAATATGAGGTGTCAACTTCTGGCAGAATATTTTTTTGTGGCAGTTGTTCAGTGGAGTTGTGTACAACCTGTCATCTAGAGTATCATTTGTACCTGTCATGTGAAGAATATAGAGAATTCAAGAAATATCTCGATGCCTCTCTCAAAGAGTGGTGCAAAGGAAAATCGAATGTTAAAAGGTGTCCTGGTTGTGGATTCACAATTGAAAAACTGAAGGTTGCAATCACATCAGTTGTAAGTGTGGTAAACATATTTCTTTGGTATGTGTAGAGTCCTTTAACAGCAGTGACAATTGTTATATCCATTTTCGTGTTGTACATGGTGGTTACGTAGATGGTGGTTACTAATTGCAAACTCTCTTACTTTTTCTTCATTCTATGTTGAGCTAATGATGTTTATGTTTGTTATGATTTGTGATAGATATTTCAATGCATGTGTTTTGTTCCTCCACACAAGCTAAGCTTAGGTTAGTTGTGGTAGATTAAACTGAGGTGAAGTGAAATCAAAGGATAAGAAACTTCTAGGGTCAGAAGGGAGAAGGGGGTGCTTGAAACATATGGAATTCTATTGATAAAACTCAACCTTGATTGATATGGGTTTTTGAGTAAGATGGGGAAAAGTAGACATTCTAAGTACATTATAAAGTAGAAATTTCTGAATTAAAGGGGCTAAAATCATTATGATTCAAGAGCACACAATAATTATTCAATCGAATGACCTTTTCCACAAAACTTATGTCCCCAAATTGACGTTTCTTTGAATCTTAGATGATTTTCTTGATTTGGAAGACAACTTGCGCAACATTTCCCAACTTTTGATGATTTTCTTAATTTGGAAGACAACATGTGAAATATTTCCCATATTTTGGGAATAGCTTGCAGGCCAAAAAGATAAACATTAAAGAAATCATAAATAGAAAAGAAGGGGTATGCCATGGGAATCTTGTCAATAGTTACCTGATAGAGCAATATACCTATGAATATTATGTCACGCTTAAAGTGGCAAGGAAAAACATGAAATTAAAAAGGAATCTTCTAATTTTTCTTGAGAAAATGGTCATATATCCTCTAAAGTTTCCCTTACAAGCATCATTAAATTATGAATATGGTGCTCAGCATGATAGTTTGGTAATTAATCATTATTTGTTCCATAGTTTCCATAGCCTTGGGTATTGCTTGGGAGTACGTGTGTGTAGTGTTTTAAAACTTGGACCAAGTTGACTCGAACTACCATATCAGCTTGGCCAATGGATTGGTTCAGAGGGTCAGTACCTACTTGGTCGAGTTGGACTGTTTTGGTACCAAACCATAAGGCATGACTTTCATGGTTTGGTACCAAACCGGCCCAACTCGGTTGAGTCTGTGCCTTATTGGCCAAGTCATTTTTTATGGAATTTGGGCATGTTATGTTATGCATAGGTCATTCTTTGACATGTATTTTTGATGATATTTTAGAGAATATTTTCCTGGACAAAAATTTGGCCTTATTTCACCCTCTTCGCAGCCCCTCCACTGACTTTTTCTTGTTTCTTCCAACATGTTGTAAATATGCCCATAAAACCTGGGGTTTGAGAAGATCTATTTAATGTGCCTATGGCATGTTTATTCTAAGGGATTTTGGCAGTTTCCTCCTCCACTGTGTTGCTGGTATGAGCATGTCAATTACATGCCACAATTTTTTTTGTTGGTTGGAGGTATTCTTGCCTGTTATCTTCGGTTTCAGGTTGTGCTTCAACCTGTTTGGCACATTTTTCTAGCATAAGTTTGGTTTTTGGTAAGCCTGCTAATTTAGGGTATGTATATATTTGTGGGTTTATGTAGGATCAAAATTTCTATGTGCAAGAAACAATTCGTCACATGTGTGGTTTGTTGAATGTTCCTACAACAAATTAGTATTTCTTCTCACTATAATTTTAGCGGAGTATCTCTAGTTTTATACTCTATATATACTTGAAGGCCCAAGGATAAATTTTTGATGGAGGGTATTACCTTTTGTCATTCAAAAATTATATTTTCCTAATCCTTTTTAAGGGCCCTTCCCAATCTAGAGGCCATGTAGTATATATATATATATATATATATATATATATATATATATATATATATATATATATATATATATATATATATATATATATATATATATAGATATATATGTATATATATATATATATATATATATATATATATATATATATGTATATGTATATATATATATGTATATACATATGTATATATATATATATATGTATATACATATGTATATGTATATACATATACATATGTATATGTATATACATATACATATACATATACATACATATACATATACATATACATATACATATACATATACATATACATACATATATATATATATATATATATATATATATATATATATATATATGAGTGGACTTTAATGGTTTGGAATCATGGTTTTGAATCTTCAAATTTCAAAATATAGTTTTTATTTAAAATTTAAATATTATCTGTATTTTTTTAGAAAACCAAGCAATTGAAATCAGATCAGTCTGAATCATTCCAAGTCCTAGTTGACCCTGACTGATTCCGAGGCCAAGTCCAAGTTTTAAAAAATTACTCAGGAGTGTGGTGGCTTGGCGATTACTTGGGACAAAACTCACATTGACCAAGAACTTGGAAATAAATACTTGTTGTACTTGTAAGTGTTGGAAAGTTCTCCCATGCGCAGTGGAGTATGGTAAGTCTGAATGAATGGTATTTTTTGATGTTGCTAGCAGTTTTCGGGATAAGAGGGAGGTTTTAACCTTGTCTTTTCCTTTGAAACCCCTTGACTTGAACACAAAGTCATTTGTGAGATTTTTTTGAAGGCCATTTGCAAGAAGATTTTCGGGGTTTTAAGGAGAATTTCAAGTGATTTAAGAGGCTAGTTGTAATCTTTTGGCCTTAAGGTGATTTTTAGCTGGAAAAAGATTAAGTCAACTAACAGTTATTGTTTTATTAAATTTATTTATCTTAGGATATTTTCTTCAAGTGCTTGGGTGTCTTGGGAGTGCCATGGAGCCTTTTAGAACCAACATTGAACCATTTGAAGGCATTTAGAATGGGTTTTGATGGGTATAACAGGAAAAATAGAGGCTATAGCCCATGGCTGTGGTGCATAGCAGCTAACAATGAGGTGATCAGGCTTGTATTAACATAGAGATCCACATTCAAAACCTCTTGAGTGGGTGTAGATGAGGCCACCTGTAACTCCTGATTGGTTTTGATGGAATATGGATGCCCCTCATAGCATGTCCTCTTAGATCAAAAATAGCTATAAGTCACTATAATCAGAATGTCTGAAAAAAATTGGGACTACATTTTGATACATAATATTTCACATTTCTTTTCTCCCTTAAATTCCCATCTTTGAATTTCTATGTCAGTTTGGTTAAGGCTTGAAATTTGCTTCAAAACCATTATCAAAAATCTTAGACACCATTGGCAATTTGGTATAAATTTAGAGGGTTCTTGGGTAAGATGTGAATGATACAATGATAATTACTTTGGGGGTATAAACCAACTTGTATACTACGTGGCTACACTTTGTGAAAAAAATCTAGTTGTTTGTCCCAATAAGACATCTGAAATCATGATATAGAGATGCAAAAAAAAGAAAAGGAAAGAGGCATGCAACAAATATTGGGAGAGGCCTTGTAATAGAAAAACATCTCATGTAATAGACAAACGTTTTGGAGATGATGCAAACATCTCATGTAATAGACAAACTAGTCTATGATTTTACCTATCCACCAGTTGGTGCACAAAGCACCTTAGATTCATGTTGGAAGGCAAAAGAGTAGCAAAAAGGTAGAGATAATTGTAAGTAGATGGTGGTATTTGTCTAATTTTCCTTAATGGCTCTTAAGGGAAACATATTATATCAGCCTATGATGCAATTTATATTTTTGGTCTAACTTTTAAAGACTCTTAACTATGAGCATTGAGAAGCTTAGAAATCCCTTTGGCAATCTAAAAGCATTGATACCATCTATGTCACATGGTTCACCGAAATTCAAACTTCAGGTTTAAAATTCAACAAACATAAAGAAAATTCTTAGGTTTGATTATGTTCTTCAAACCTCATGACCGAACGTCAATTTAAATTCAAGTTTAATTTGAACTTGAAGGAAAAATTGGGTTTTTTTTATCGGTTTTCTCATTTTTTATAAATAATAAAGTAATTATTTGCCAACCCTATATCCCTTGAATGAGAATCATTTTTACACTTTTTTATTCACTCTTCACTCAACCAAATTTTCTCCATTTCCCATGTCACTGGGCCTATTTCCATTGCTACTGACCCTTGATCATGCTAACCTTATTCGACCATGTGATTGCTTTATGCCAATTCTAGGCTTAATTCTCTTCTCTATGGAATTAAACCCTCCATTACCATTTCCAGATGGACCATATACCTACCAAGTTGATGGTTCACTATCCACAAAGAATTATTTTGTTTGCGATTTTCCACCCTTGTTGTGCCCAACCTCTAGGGGATTTGATATGCCTCACAACTCAAGCTATGGCCTATAGTCTGTGCCACACCCACAACTTAAGCTATAGCGTGTAGCATGTTCCATGGCCTATGGGGTTTGTATCTAGGACCAGTCACCACTGTAGCCAGACTCGATAGATAATGAAAAATGTATATAGATTAGCCTCATCACAAACTTCATCTGAACCTCATCAAACAAATTTGAATTCAAACTGAACCTAATTGTTGTTGAACCCAATCTCATATTTGAACTATTTGACTTAGGATACCACAGAGAGGTTGATAGCATTAAGGGGATCTTGGATAAAAACTAAAGGGATCAAAACCCTAAATATGTTATTAGAGGTATCAAGCCAGAGCTTGATTTTGAGTAAGAATAAACAATTAAAGATGAGAGGGAAGCGTAATCGGCCATATTCTTAAATGTAAAAAAAAATCATTTCTACAGAATTTTGAAATCTAAATCAAAGGAAGAAATAGGTCCTATTGTAAGTCTAAACATAGTCCAAAAATAACCAGTCTGTGTAAAATAAAATAAAGGTCATTACCATTTTGTGGGTTGACAAATTTTCCCCTGAACCAACGTATGTGAAAATGTCTAAATGCAACTCCCTTCGATAGTACTGCTACCCCAACTTATAGCCTCTATTGACTGATTCCTCCATGGGATATACTTTCATTCCAAATGCTGGATAATATGGAATTGGAAAATGATTACAGGGCCAGTGCGTGGAAGCTGCATTAACCTGTAAGAACTGCATTTGCATTACTGGAATGATCTATCAGTAAGAATTGCATTTGGGCAATATTGCTGGAAAAAAGGCAATAAGAATTAATGCCAATTGATTTAAGGGTTAGAGGATTAGGGTTCAGGAGTTAGGCCATGCACCATGAGTTGATTTACATGTGACTCTATTGGCCTGCCATGGAGGTGTAGATTAGTTGTCTCCCACCAAATTCCCTGTCATATTAGACCAAGGTACAAAGAAAAGAGACATGCTTGTGAGAGGTGTGATCAAAACATGCACTAAACCCATTTCCCAACCCATATTAAAAATCATTTACCAATGTTGGCTCTCGCTATTTTAGATAGGTTCAAGTTTCCGCAACCTTGTTCCAACATGTGTAACCTTGTCTAGTCCACTAATCATCTTATTTGGTGTAGGGTCCTTGCCATATATGAACCATGAGGACTTCACCCTGTTGAAAAATATCTTATAATGTTCATTCATAAAGGAGGTTCTTAAGTTATGATGAATAAAGTCAATATATTGTAGGTATTGGGGGGATATAATTGGGTATATCAGTGGAGGGGGGTGGGGGGAGGGTTTAGAGGTATTAGGAAGTATACAATTAGGTATTTAATAAAAATAGGGAGCCTTAATAGGAAATATGTATTAGAAGCATGATCCAAGAAAATGATTTTGGGAGATCTTTATCAATATCTATGGAAATTGAGGGTATTATTTAAAATCCCATGAATGCATGTGCTATGTCACAAGTTTATAAGTGAAGGTCTTGTGAGATGACTAGATCAACCTACTCCTACAATTGATGTGGTTGACAATGAATGGTTATTTTCTCAAGAAGATGTTATTTGTTTCTTTATTTTTATGTTTACAAATAATAAAACTTGAATTCTTCATTAAATTTATTTTTTGTTACCACAAATCCACATATTTGATCCTAATACTTTCCAATAAAATCTTATCTTATGACATTATTTTGTATTTTTTTTTTGGTTTTTTAGCTATTCGAGACTTGTGGGACTTGCAACATAATTTTATATATATTTTTTTGGCTTACTAGCTATCAGTGACTTGCAGGACTATCTTTTTGTCTAATAAACTACAACCCAGGGGATAAGCTATCAAAGTTATATGGGGTTTGCAAGAGTATCTTGTAGCTATGTAATAAAACATGACTCATGGGAATATAAGATATCAAAATCATTTGAGAGTCATAGCTATCCCAAGCCACACCAACTCTCAACGTGGATAGATTTTTTTGTGTCTCTTCCTTGAATTTTGAACCTTAACAAAATTTCAAAACAAAATCCTCAAAATCCAATCACACTATAAATTTTTATTAATTAGAACATTCTTTTAATAAAAAAAGGAAAAGTGAGATATATATATATATATATATATATATATATATATATATAGTGATAATATTTATTTAGCTATATAAAAATGAAAACCACATGATATATGAGAAATTTTACTATATATAAGTTTAAATTCAACTCATGACATTCATGTTCGTATTAAAAAACAATGAAATATAAGAAAAAAACATCATGTATAAAATATTTGATAAAATTGGCCATGAAATTCATGTGTGCATGTGAGGTTTCTAGTATATTCCCTTATCCATATGGATGAAGACGATCCAGATCGATTGATATGGTCAAAGAATTCCATTTAGGGGAATGCACAAAAAAATTGGGCTACAAGGCCTTTTTAGAATCAAATACCACACAACGACAAAGGTGGTGGTGGCAATATTTATGGAAACACTCTTTTCAACTCAAATGTAAATTGATGTTATGGTTGACATTGAATAGTAAGTTGCTAACATAGGAAAGTCTACTCAAAGAGGATGGTCTGGTCCAAATCGTTATGCCTTATGCCATGTGGAGGAAAAATCCATCTCTCATACATTCATTTCATGTCCCTATATATAAAATTCTTGGATTATCACCTATTCAATTTGGCTCCAACATTTTCTCGATAGAAAAAAGAATCATTAAAGGAATTCACTCAAGATTGGGTATCATATTGTTCAATGCAATTTTACTAGGATTTCCCTACTATCTCATGAACAATATTTGGTGGCATGAAATCAGGCCATTTTCCATAACAAATACATACCACCAAAAGTGATGAGGGATATCATAGAGAAAATAGTAAATGAATTTCTGGAAAATCCAAAAACAAAGAAGACCATGGGATTATAGGTTAGAGGAATAATTAGGACTATGGTATAGGGGTTAGGAGAATAATGAGTTAGTGGTTAAGGGGTTAAGGATTGGGGGCTTAGGGGTTAGAGGATTTAGGCACATTTAGGGGTTAGGGTAATAATGAGTTAGTGTTCTCTCATGGTTTATTTCTCGAGTTTGTGGAAGCTTTACAGGTACCTAGGGATAGCACTACAGGAGTGGTGAAAGTGGAAGGTGTTTTGGGCTAATATCTGAAGAGGAGGGGGAGGATGTTGCAGAGTTTTCATTGCTTCTAGAACTTCCCCAAAACTGTCGACTAGAAGGGTTAAAAATAAAAAAAGGAAAATTTATTAAGAAAAACTTTGAATACTCAAATCTGGTTTTTGGAGTGGACATACAAGTAGACTAGACGATGGCAGCCTAGAGACCATACTAGTGGGAATAGCATGTGGAAAATTATTCTTTGCTCAATTTATAGGTGATTGGATTGAAAAATATTGGGGAGCATCTCTAGATAAGGGGGTGGAGGTGATAACTCTATCAAAGGAGTGGTTTGTGATTAGGTTTGCAAAAAAAGAGAGCCAGATTAATGGGTCCTTGCACGCAATTGGGGTTTTGGCATTGCGTTGATTCTCTTCAAGCAGTAGACGGCCATATTTGATATGAAGTGGGAAAGAGTGGATGAGATCCTGGTTTGGGTGCATTTATTGGTGTTACCTCCTCACTTATGGACAATGGACATTTTCAGGGCCATTGGGAATAGTATGTGCATCTTACTAGATGTGGATATGTCATTTCAGGTTACAAAATCTCAAAATGTGACTCTTATACTAGTTCGTCTTGATCTAAGAGAAGATTTGGTTGAAAAAATACACTTACGTCTCGAAGGAAAATCTTTCTTCCAAATTATTGAGTACAAGCACCTTCCTTTTCGGTGCCATAGATTTCACAAGTATGGTGATAATTTTTTCAGAGACTTCCCTTTAGGAATTAGTAGGAGACGTCGTCAAAGGGTAGTCTACAGGAATGATTATCGGTCTCAGGTAGCTGATCATTTAGAAGGTGGTGAGCAGGAAGAGATGGAAGAGGTGGTGCATCAGCAAGAATAGGGCCTTATCTTGATGGAAGGGATGGAGGAATAGATTGAACAAGTATATATCCCTCTTGTTGGTGAGATATTGAACCAAACATAGGACACTCATGCTCTAGTACAACCTGCACTGGACTTCATGGGTACTGTCACTCGATCCCTTCTATTCATGATACTTTTGATCTGTTATTAAATGTTATTCAATCGTCCGGTCCTTCCAGGACCCTAGTAAATGAGCCATTGTGCATAAAAAATATTTCTATAATAATTAAAATATAAAGTTATAACATACCAGCTCATACTCGAACAAAACAACTGTATCAATATTCTTCTTTTGTATCTTCTTGATATTCATCCAACTGATTGACATCTATACCAATATCTGATTCAGAAACAGTGTTATAATGATCGACCATGTCATCATCATCATCATCATCAATTATGTCATTTTCAATAATATCTTCATCGACATTATCATCAATAGTTGTTTCCTCGTCTCCTATGCCTGGTTCATCTTCTATATCTTATTTGTCTATAAATGCATCTTCCTGCTCATTTTCCACGGCATCATCTTCTTCTTGATCAATATCTTCTTCCTCTATAGTATACTCTACTGGCCTTCCTCTTGGATCATATCTAATAGAAAATGATCATCGGTTCTCACCTGGAACCTCTAATTAAAATACTTGTTCACATTGGCTTGGAAAAACATAGCGATATTTTCCTGCTTCAAACTACGATGCATTAACCATTGGAAATGCATGGTCATGTTGAATAAGAGTTATGTAATCATCACACACATTAATTTTTAGCCTATACCATTTGACGTCGAACAAAAATAATTTGAACGAATTAAAGTCACACTCAACTATATATCATCTAAAAACTCATAATATCTATTTTCATATTGTCGAGGATGTCTATCACTCATGGAGGAAACATTAGTGACGTGGACTAATAGCGTTTGTCATATTCCGATTTTTGTTGTAATAAATTTCCATTTCATGAAATCACATCAAGGAGTCTTCAATTTATGACAACATACTCCATTTGTAAATGGCTCGTATGGCATGATGGAGCAAACAAACTTGCCCGAACGCATTTCCCTAGGTGCCCTCACAATATATCATGATTGGACCGGCCGAACCGAGCCGAACACGTTTCCTTGGGCACCATCACACAACCTGACCCGACCCAACACGCCCGAATGTCGATTAAGCTAGAAAGAGGGAGAAAAGGAAAGGGTTAGGGGTTAAGGGTTTAGAGGTTTAGGGTTTAGTGGGTGAAATGGGTTAGGGGTACCTAACATATCTAGCCTTGTCACTCCCTCATTAGCACACCAGCTAGAACTTACTAACACTCCCTATCAAACACTCTTATTCATTTTGGTTGTTTCATAAAGGAAAGCAACATTGATGCAGGTTGTTTACCATTATTTGTAATCAAGAAAAATCGTACCAAATTACCTGACCCACCCGAATGTGTTTCCTTGGGCGCCCTCACACGAAATGACCTGACCTGACCTACCCGAACACGTTTCCTTAGGTGTCCTCTCACAACCCGCTCTAACCCGCACGAACACGTTTCCTTAGGAGCCCTCACACGACCCCACCTGAACCAACCTGACTCGCCCAAACACATTTCCTCGGGCACCCTCACACTGTACAAAATGACTGGACCTGACTCAAAGAGAACACATTTCCTTGGGCACCGTCACATATTGACTTGACCCAACCTAATAGGTTCGAACATCAATTAATTTGGCATGATGATGGAGAAAATGGAAAAAGGGTCACACGAACGTGCACAAGGCACACGGGCAGACACAACTTAGCTTTTTTGATACAACCTCCCCCACACGATCTGACCTGAACGTGTTTCCTATCACACCCTCACATGGCACGACTCGACCTTCCTGAATGAAGGCATGATGGAGAAAACAAAAAAAATATTGCACAAATGTACAGTACAAGGCACACAGGTGGTCACAACTTAGCATTTTTGATATGGCCACCCTCACATGACCTGACCCACTCGAACATGTTTCCCTAGGTGCCCTCAAATAACCCAACTTGACCCAACCCTCCAACGCATTTCTTGGGAACCCTCACACAACCCGACCCGACCCTCCCCGACCTGCGACAAATGTGTTTCCTTGTGCGCCCTCACACGACCCGACCCAAACCGGCCCAACCCAACACGAACTGACTCGTCCTGATTGAACACGTTTCCTTGGGCACCCTCACATGACCTGACTCGACCCAAACTGCTTGAACACATTTCCTCGGGCGCCCTCACATGAAACAACCTAAGCAAACTCACCTGAATGCGTTTTCTTGAGCGCCCTCACAGAACTCGACCTGACTCGATCAGACCCGCTTGAACGCATTTCCTTGGGCGCCCTCACACAACACGACCTGATGAGACCCCCGTGAACACATTTCCTTGTGTGGCCTCACATGACATGACCCGATCGAACCCTATTCGACCCACTTGAACATGTTTTATTGGGTGCCGTCACATGACCAAGCACAACCCAAATCAAACGTGTTCCTTGGGCACCCTCACATGACCCGACCCGACCTGACCTTACATGACCCGACCTGACCTGAAATAACCTCACACAACCTGAACCGAACCAACCTCACACAAACCAAACTCACACGACCCGACCTGACACCGTGACCTGACACAACCCCACCTGACCCGACTAGACCTGCCGGACAAAGGAAATTGGGAAGTGAAGCTTGCAAAAAGGCTAAAGGGATGACATGCATGAACATACAAGAGGGTAATAGAAAGTTTGAGCAGAAGGCTAGAGAGGGAGAGCTATCGAAGGAAAATAATGGCTAGAAGGCCAAGTCCTTAAGGTCAAGAGGCCTTCGATGAGAAACTGAATCACAAGGTTTACTACATATATTGCAACCTGCACTGAATGATATGCTCTACCTAAAAGGGATGTTGATCTTAAATAACTTTGCATGGTCATGGTAATTAAAGCACATGAGAGTATTGGAATGCATAATATTGTTGAGACTTAGGGAGATCACATTAACATTATTTGGGCACACTATGCATGATTTAAGGGTGTTTCACTCTACTTGGAGTTGCGATGGATATTGTTCTACGTGCCAGTGCTCTTGTTGCACAAGATTCCAATGGTCGCTGCTCCCTCGGGGAAGTGATTAGGGGTGTTTTAACAATGAATTAGATCCATCATATTACCATTATGATACAAAGTATTCACCATCAACGATGATGTGGTTATGTGTGATGTTATACTGGCATGGTACAAAAGTTAAGTAATGTTGAAGGAAAATTGTCATGTTGAAGTGAATTGCCAAGGTGATGCACATGTTAGTCAGTACTAGGTGAGTGACATTCAGGAATTGCAACTATTGAAAGTGTGATCTGTCACCATGTCAAAGCAGGTGGGGAGGGCCCACATTGGGCTATGATTTGTGGGGTAATCACAATACAAATATTGTAATGAAAAATGGTAAATATTCTTCAATATATAGGACGTCATATTTTGAAAAAGTTATAATAAAACTTCTAATTTATTCATTCATTAAATTTAAAGATAATTTTTTTTAAATATATATATATATATATATATATATAGTTTCATTTTAAAGATTAAACATGTTATAAGTTAAAGAGAAATTAATAAAAAATAAATATAACAAATATATTATTATAATCCTATAAAAATTAATAAAATAAAAATCTAACATTATAAAATAATGGTCAATTAAATTACATTTACCATCGTCAATGTTCCAACATTTGGTCTAACCGTCGCAATACCAACGTGTGGTCTAACTGTTGCAATACCTACATGTGGTCTAACCATCGCAATACCGATGGTTGTCCCCAATATCATCACACTATCGACAATTATCTCTAAACGTTGCAATAGCGACGATTATCTCCAAATGTCGCAATCTCGACTCATGTCTTAGAAACGTCGCAGTTTCAACCTTGTGTCGCAAAAATTCAATGTACCGATGACGTACCTAAATGTCGCAATACCGATGATCTCCATATATGTTGCTATAGCGACGTTTTTTGGTGGGATTTAAAAATTTGAGAAAAATTGGGGAAATTTCCGACAATATGTCAAAAGTGTCAGAACTAAAGTGTCGCAATTTTGACCAAATGTACTAGTGCCAACTCTCAAGAGAACTACATTGTACACGAGACTGAAGCTTGGTGAAATTATTAATTGTGGAAGTATAATGCAAACTCTTCCAAGAGCTCCTTAATGGAAGAGGTGGGATTACCGATCAGGAACACCCTGTGCTAAACATCACATGAAATATTAGCTAAAAAAATTAAGAAAACTATATGTCTAAAAAAACCATATATCAAAATATAAAATATACCAAGATGAATAATATGGCTACCATCCTCTTCCTGTTATAATATATGAGCTTCCAAACCCTAATCCCCATTCATTAATGACAATACTTCCATGCAATGTGTCTCCATCTAAAACTGCGTTGTCCCTCCATTAATGTCCACTCCTCCATGACAACGCTGTTGATTTGGTCAAATTTGACCCAGTCCACATGTTCTAGCCTATGTTCACACCTTAGGGTTCTTTATTGAGCTGGAAAGATGATCCACTTTCACATGAGAAATGGTTTTATTCTTATAAAGAGATTTATGGGTTTCCCTACCCATTTACTCACTTATCTAAGTGACAAAAAAAAAATTAATATTCCAATTATCTACAAGCTAATTTATGAATATTATAGTCCTTCGCTCCAAAAATTTTCTTGTCCTCAAGAAACTACAAGGATACTGCCAAATCTCCAATGGATATGTCTCCTCCCAGGAATACAAGTTTCCCTTTGGTGGATAAACCAAATAGCTTTCATCATGAAAAAGTGGGAGATACATGGAAAGAGTTATATGATATCCATTGGCCTACTTAGGGCATGGGATATGGTAAAATTTGGGTGCCTCGGTCCCCATGAGAAAATCCATTCTCTATGCTATCATTCAAACAAAGTGAGCCATCCTTGGTAGCTCATAGAAACAATCACCAGTCCCTTGCTTATGCAATGTTTAGAGGTTACATGGTTGAAAGTGAGAGATAAGGTTGTTCAACTTACGTTGTCTCTCTCTCTCCATTTATGATAAATTTGGAGCTGCTGATCTTGGGCTGCAATAATATAGTCCTCATGAAGCCAAAAGATACTTGGAATCTCATGATCCCACTCATTGGTTCTAGGAAGCCTTATTTCCCAATCCTTCATGCATATAGTGAATAGAGTGTCATCACCATATGGGCTCCAAAAGAAACATGGACTAAGTGTCATATGACATCTTGGATGGTGACAACAGCCCCTCAAGAGACCATCGTTGTTCCTCTTCTTTCTTTCTCAAAACATGATATGATAAGTGGCCATCCAACCACCTTCTTGTTGTCATAAGCTTCTAAAAAGCTTTAAAATAGTAAAGGACATTAGTTTTTAGCTGAATATGATCCAAGAAAAACATATCTTGCCCAAAGTCCTCCATAAAGTGGTCATTCCCATCACTGAATGTAGTCCCAAAAGGACCATGAAATCCACAAAGAGGTTTTCTCTCTTGTGGAGCAATGTGCTGCAAATGCATGGTGAATGAGTGCACATACATTGTTAGTTGATAAATAAGCATAAAAACACAATCTTTACCATATATTGTAGACAAGTTGGTGAAGAGGTCCATAGATAAGTCTTCCCATCTCTCCATCAAAAGGGGAAGTGATTGAAACAACCTTTCAAGGTGGTTGCTCTCCTCCTCATACATCAAACAAGCTACATATACCCTGATATGTTGGTGCACATATTCTTTGAGATCCTCCCAATAGAATCCCTCTATGATGGTGTGATAAGACTCAATGAAGTCTACATGTCCTGCGTTAGGGTCCTATAATAATAGGATTCATAATTTTTGAATTGAATTTAATTAGTCTTGTAATATGTACATACTTTGCTTTCTGCAAATTGTTTTCCCATATTAGAAAATAAAAAAAATTAAAAGACGGTAAAAGTCCTAAAAGAAAAATCAAAGCACTTGAAAATCAAAATATCAAAAAGAATAGAAAAATGGACCCCAAACAAAAAGAGAGAAGAATTTGACATGAAAGTGATGCAAGTCAAAATGCCACTACTAGTTACTTTTCACTGCAAAATAAATGAATATGTGCAGCTTGTTCAAAATTCCATAATCCATGATGAGTTAAAAATTTTAATCTTGAATTTTTCATGCTTTAAATTTCATGCTGATAGATAGAGAATAGAGATCTTGCCAAATAGTTTAATCTTGACAGATCACTAGTTAGGTAGAGAAATAATAAGGAGCTCAACAATTTAATCTGAGCCCTTGGAAGAAATAAGGATTGAATTAGTTAGTTTTTTGTTTTAAAAAGAAAAATGAATAAGGGTTTGCAATCTCAAATTCACACATGTAAATGAAGAAAAAATGTTAAGGTATTTGATGGGTAGGAAAAATCAGTTTCACAAGGCATGGATAAACATCATTTGGTATATTACTAATTTACCTCCCCACAATGTGCTCTAGTACTAAATCCTTCATTCATAAAGACTCACGGCATTTCTATGACTTTTGGTGGGACCCGACCCATGTCTTAATGACTGATTGGAACCAAGGTATTGGATTCCACCTCATTGAAACCCTTCCCCGTCATAAAAAACCCTTTTCCCTTAACATCACTCATTTTACCCTACTAAAACCCCTTTTCCTAAGTCAAAATGCATATTCACCTTTGAAAAAGTAAAAACCCCCTAGAAATGGACTCATCCTAAGTTTTCAAGTGTAAAATGTTAACATTGGGCCCATACTATGAAAATCCTGCCTAAAACCATGTTTTAACACTATTCTAAGTGTATTTTATTTCCCACATTAATTTCATTTTTTAACACTAACATAATGTATTAACTCCTTTTATATACCTTTGATCCCATATTAATATAATTCCCACATATATAATATTCCCAAACCATATTTTTATTTTAACATATGGTGTAATATTCCCCACATTTTATATATCTCGGTCCCACTATATATAACCTCTGCGAGTTATAATATCATATTTACCCGCATCCCCTTTTCTTTATAAATTAACCTACGCCTACCATAATAAACCCAAATTATGTATTAAACATTAACTTAATACATAAAAATATCCCGCACCATTAAAATCACCTGGTCCCATGCCATTTGACATTGCAACTTCATCATGTCATCCTAGCCGTTCACTTTCACCCACCAAATCTAATGGTGGATATTTCCCTATTGCACGTTTCATTGTGTGATGGTTAACCAACCCCAATGCTTGTGAAAATCATAATTTTCAAGGTTTCTCTCACCTCCACATGTCATATTTCTATTGGATCGCATCAATCCTTCCAATTCCACTTACCATCTTTTCTCGATGCGAAAACCACCATTTTGTTGTGTGATAAACCACTAGTTTACCCCATGCACAGTGTATTAAATAACTGATCCATTGCGACAAGCTACCATTCCATTATGTGCTAAAGAACATAAGCCAATATAAAAACCCTCGACGCCATTGTGCTAAAACCTATCTGCACCCTACACTATGTAGTAAATCCAATATAATGAATCTACTGTCATCTAAAACCCATTGTTCTGTTCATAAGTTATTATGTTTAAACTACAAATTTGCAACAAAAATACCTAAAAGATCATTTTTGACTTAATCAAAAGCCCCCTGTTGTGGCTAGCACTCATTTCACTAAATTTCTAGTTCCCTAAAGCCACTATTTGATTCCCTTCAAGCCTCTATTTCATTAACTATTTTTTTTTTTTTGCAGGTTATTAGTAGAAGGAGAATTTGGAAAAATAGTTGATACTAGTTCAAACTGTTTATTCAAAAGAACTCACAAGGAAATGAATTCAAATGATTTTCCTTAAACAAAATATTCCAAGAAATAGAATGGAAAGAAATCATTTACTCAAAGAGAAACAATTTTCACAAGTGGTTAGAACAAAGCATGAAAATATTTCCATCAGCAACTCTCCAGTACATATTTTGCTCACTCTTACTGTAAAAGGTAAAAGTGAAAAGGTAACAGAGCAGTCAAGGTAAAACAGTAAAAATAAACATGGAGGAAGTAATGGATAAACTAAGATGAAAACAATTTTACCATCAACAATGAAGTTTATTTGAAGTAAAAGTCAAAACAGTTAAAAGAACAATAAGGTTAAAAGATGAAAATAGAGCAAGAAGGGACATTTTCTGGAAATTTCATGTTTAAGTCATAGTTTTGCAGAAACTATTGTGGCCAATCCAAGATGAATTTTGAAAAACTAGAGGATTTTTATGTTCCTAAGATTCAAACCTACAAAAACCTATCTCACGTTATTCACAAATATTACAGAATGAGAGATACATGCACATCTGCATAGCCTATTTTTCATATTGTGCAAAATGTTGTCTTACACATTGTTTTGCAGAGCCTATTGTGAAAAAGTAGAGCAGAATCGTAGGAAAATGAGAGAGGTTTATCTCAAAACATATTTAGATACCATAACCTCTTTCACCTTTTACATATATATCTTGGATTGATATATACAAAGGTATCACTAGACCCAAATTTCGCATAATTTCTGGAGAAAAATGCACAAAGACAGGAGATAGTTAGTGACTTGGAAGCCTCGTCATCAAATAAGAGTTGATATCAAATTCAAATTTATCTTCTTTGTCACCATCAATCCATAAATATATTTTCGAATAGATTCATTAGTTTTGAGTGTCCTTTATTTAAGTTCTATTTATGTAATATAGTTTGAGATATTTGTAAACCAATCTTGATTTTTTTTCAAGATATTCTAGTTTAGAATTTGTATAAATACTTCATCATTTGAAGTATTGAAAGTGGATTAATTTCTGAAGATTTCTATAGCTGTAATATTCCTAACCTAAGGGTTTTTGTATCAAGTTCAAGTCAGAAGACTGGAGCTCAAGAAATAAAGCATTATGTTACTGCATTCATGTGTTGGGCCATTGAAGTGAAGTATTTTCTAATGTTGTCTATCAATTATCTTATGATTTTTCATCCATTCATGAATGTGTTTTAAATTTTAATGTGAAATCAAGAATTGTTATATCAGAATTTGTTAAAAGGACTTTGTTATTGATTTGTTTTCATTTAAATGTTTATATTGATATCCAAACTAGGGAGCCCTTAATTTCTCCCTAATTTCGATTGACCTCTCCCTTTTCACTCCTTATCTAGATCAAAGAATTAGTAATTTCTCTTTATCCCGATTAAAACCATTTCACCATCAAACTTTGAATATCTGAAGTGACTCTACTATCTTGCACATTGAAAATTTGACTTTAGACCTTGATCCTAATCTATCTGCTTCACATGTTGACTCCATCTTCCCAATGGAAAATAGATTTATAGTTATCCATCTCATTAATTTATTTTCCCACCAAACCAAATAAAAACCCCAAAAACAATTTGCCCTATATAGCTAGCCTAAAATCAGATATAAAAACAGAGTTAAATATTATAGAGAGAGACATATTTGAGCCTTAGGAAGGTTAGATCCTAAAGTTTAAAACTAGGTCTGTGGTTACCCCTGATATTATTTAAACTATAAATCAAAATCTCACAACTGTGAGAATTATTAGAGCGATAACATACTGGAAACTCTACTGGGGAACTAACATATCCTCAGTTTTAAAATAGATCTTAAAGGAAATATTTTCATTTCTTTTCACCTTAAATACTGTTTTAATAAGTTTTGAGTATATTTTCATAAAAAAAATGTAATTCTGGCTTCCAGAAGAGTCTACTATACTAGGTCAAATCCATATCCATAGCCTGTTGTCATAGTAGACAATACTAACAGAATTGGAAAGAAAAAAAAAGAGTAGAGGATTTAGGTAATAAGTTTCATCAGTCAAAGCTAATTCCCTTCCAAAAAATCTATCAAGTTTACAAGATATAGAATTTTATTTAAATTTTGAACAATATTTATTCAGAACAAAATTAGAAAGTGATTTACTTAGCCCTGTAATAAATCCGATTTTATTTAATTTATTGAAACTAAGAAGGAAACTGTTTTAGTAGATTCTGAGGAAAATATTTTTGAAGTTTATGATAAGCTTGATGCAATAACTTCTACTTTGATTAAATAAATAGATAAAACTTATTTACAACATTCAGTTGAATTAAGTGCTTTATTAGCCTATACCCCTAAGCCTTCTACCACTCATTTAGATACCAGCCTTATAGAATTTGTAGGTTCATCCCTATTCACTACTACTTCATCCATTATTTCCACCACACTTCATTCCACAAATTCATTTTTTCTAAATCAACCATTTCAGCCAAGAGTATTATTCCCGTCCTCCACCACCTCAACTCCATCCACTATTTTTTCTTCTGCATCTACCAATACATCATTCTCATTCCCAAGTACCTCTTCATATATCCCAACTTCATCTTCTAGCGTCTCAACCACATTTTTCAGTACATATTCTTATATTCCAATCTCATCTGCAAGTTTTTAAACTACATCAGCAAGTACTTCTAGCTCTTCTCCAAGTACATCCAAATTACCCCCTAGCCAAGCTAGAATTCAAGCCATAGATGCTAAATATGCTCCCTTGGTCCTTCCATCACAGTTACATGACATGCCCCAATATTATCAAAGAAAAATACCTCAATTTGATGCAACCACTAATTACACTGCCCAAAAGCATGTTCATAAGACGATAGAATATTTTGAGTTGCATGAAATTGATGAGGCTAATGTCCAAGAAAGACTTTTTGCTCAAAATTTAACAAGTGAAGTAAAAAAGTGGTTTAAAGGTTTAAATGCTGGTAGTATTTCTTATTTAGCAGTTTTTCATAGATTATTTCTTAATATATGGGAAAAGAATAAAAATCCATTACAAATCTTATCTGAATTTGAAAATATAAAAACAACACCAAATGAAATAGTTCAAGATTATTGTACTAGATATAATAGTATTTATAATGCAATTACTACTAATCTTAAACCTCCTCTAGACTCTATCCTTATCAAATTTCCTGATGGCTTTGATACTGATATAGCCTATCAAATAAGAGAGAGAAATATAGAGACTTTATACCAAATGTAAAGTAATGCTGTTAGTGTAGAGGCAAACTTGTTAGCAAAGAAATCTAGATTAAGGAATGAAAGGAGAGTAACAATAAAGGAAGAGACATCTACTTCAGATTTAAAAATAGATAAATTAGAAAAAAAACTAGAGAGAGTGATGGATAGGTTAGATAATATGGAAAGGAATCCACAACGGGATAACCAACAACAAGGACCTTAGATTAGAATTCCCAATTTCAGGAAAAGCACCAACACAAGAAAATCTAGAGAATCAACACCTGACCAAACAGTAAGACCACCTTTCCAAGAGAAATATGCTGAAAGTTCTCATAAAAATGAAGATGATGAAGACACCATAAATCTAATGGGCATTAGTGATGATAACACTATTTTTCATACACAAGAAGATCAGGAGTTATATGAATTACAACAACTTCAATTAGATTTTAGTGAATTGTTTGATTACAAACAAGGTTCTGAGTTTGATATCAATGAAGTACATAAGAAATATAACCTTAGGAGTAAGAAAAATATAGAGCCTTCTATTAAGAAATCTTTCCAAACAAAAATAAAGAAAACAATAGAGCCTCCTACCACTAATATTTTGCAAATTCTCCCTAGGGAAACCAAGCAAAAATCTAGTTCAACTTAGAAAGTTTCAAGTCCTAAAATTTCACCTAGTCCCAAAATTGTTGACATCACAGATGATGCTGTCCAAAAATCAAAAAATTTACAAAAATCTGTTGCTGCCAAGAGAACTAATTCTGTTAAAAAGAAAAATTTAACTCCAAAACACCTATTGTTGATCCAAAATCAGCTGATCCAAAAGCTACCACTGCTAAAGCAGCTGCTGAAAATACAAAATCTAAAAAATATCTACTACTTATCAAACTTTCCCTGAAAAGAAAACTAAAATAGTAAGACAGTAGAAACACAAACAGAGAATGAGAAAACAACTGTAGAAAAAGAAGATAAACCTACCCAAACTACAATTACAAAAGAAGAGATAATTCAGCTAGGAAAATCACAAGCTCCACTTAATATCCAAGCTGAAATTGCCAAATTAAAAATACCAATTCCTTTGATAGAATTGGTAAAACATGATTTATACAAAACCCCTATCACTGAAACTTTGAATATGTATGATGGAGAGGATTCAGTAAACTTGAGTGATGATCGACCTGAATTAATTTTTGGTCCTGATGTTAATGGAAAACACCAAGATGGAGTAGTTCCACCTTTCTACATTAGCTTAACTGTTCATGATCAGATATTGCATAATGCAATGCTAGATTTAGGGGCTTCATAGAATTTGATGCCAAAATCAATAATGGAAACCTTGAATTTAGATATCACTAGGCCTTACAAATATCTCTTCTCATTTGATTCTAGCAAAGTGAAACATGTAGGTTTGATTAAATATTTATGTGTTACTTTAGTTCAATATCCTAGGAAAAGCATAGTAATGGACATTGTAGTAGCTGATGTCCCTCACAATTATGGAATTCTTTTATCTCGCTCATGGGGAGCTAAATTGTAGGGATCTCTACAACTTGATATGTTATATGCAACAATATCAGTTTTTGGCCAACCAAAGAAACTTTATAGAGAAACATTAATGAAATATATGGTGAGTAGTGTAGGAAGACCAAGAAATTAACTTATTTACTCTACACCTACTGACATGGATTCATTCATTTTATGTAACTCTGAAATTGATATTGAAAACAAATCTGAACTAAAAGATAAAAACAAAGCACCATACAGTGAAAAAATATTTCATGAATCATTATGGAACCTAGATTTTGATGGATTAGTCAATAAATTAGGAGCATGAGCAGGAGTTCGGATAGATGATATGGAAAAAAATCATGCAGAAGGTCATGCTTTCAGATTAAATTTTAAATGTACAAACAACATGGCTGAATATGAAGCCCTTATTTTAGGACTACAGATTGTTAGGAATTTAGGAGGTAAAAGAGTGTCCAGTATGGGAGACTCAGAGTTAATTGTGAAACAGATAACTAAATAATATTCTATTTATAATCCAAGATTAAGCCCATATAGAGATACTGTTTTAGATTTAATTAAGGAACTATTGGAATGCGACTTTTCTGCAATCCCAAGAAAAAAAATACACAGTCCCACTGCTTAGAAACTTTTTCTAGTACCTATAATCTGCCATTTCAAACAAATCATAGATACATTGCAGAGGTCAAACATAACCCTATAATTCTAGACAATCTTAAATATTGGCATATTTTCTCACAAGATGAACAGATTTATCATTTCATGAACAATGAGGGAGAATTTCATGGTTGTAATATAGACACAGACTATACAATAGATCAGAACTTAGATAGTGAGATTGATTTTAATATTGTAGATGTAAATAATTTAGATTTTTATAAACCTACTAAATTTAGTCAATTAGACGCAAATAATTTAGAGAAAGTAGAAATTGAAGAGTTAGCAGATGATGAATCTGATATTTTGAATCTCAAAGACAACTTTTTACCAAAAGGATTAGCCCCTTTAGAAGATCTGTTTGACTCTAATGATGTTGCAAGAAAACCTAAGATGGAGCCATTAAGATCTAATATTGAGGAATGTAATATAGGTACAGAGTTAAAACCTAAGGTGATTAAACTTTCAAAAATTTTACCTAAGGAAGAAAAAGAAAAATACATAGCTCTTTTTAAAGAATTTCAGGATGTATTTTCCTAGAGTTATGAGGATTTAAAATCCTATGAAACTAGCATAATACAACATAAAATACCTATAAAAGAAGAACAAAAACATTTTAAACACAAAATAAGAAGGATAAATCCTATTTTTATCCCTTTAATTGAGAAAATTAAAGAGAATATATGATGCCAAAATAATTGCAACAATCATATATTTTGATTGGGTTTCTAATCTAGTTCCCATTAGGGAAAAGACAGGAGAAATCAGACTATGTGTTGATTTTAGAAATTTAAATAAAGTGTCCTTAAAAGACAATTACCTGCTACCAAAGATGGATCAAATTTTACAGAGGGAGGTTGGTTCTTCCAGAATTTCATTGTTAGATGGATTCTCTGGATAGAACCAAATTCTATTTCAACCAGAAGACTACGCTAAAATTGCTTTTACTACTCCATGGGGCACTTTCATATATGTGAAAATGCCTTTTGAGTTAATGACTGCAGGAGCCACTTTTCAAAGAGCTATGGATATAGCCTTTGCAAAGGAAATTCATGATTTCCTTGTGATTTATTTAGATAACATTACTGTATTTTCAAAGAATGATAATGAACATTTGAATCATCTCAGACAGGTCTTTCTTAAATGCAGGAAATTTGGCATCTCTCTAAATCCTAAGAAGACTGTATTTGGATTAGAAGAAGGTAAATTTATAAGACATATCATATCTAAATATGGAATTAGGATATACCCAACAAGAATAGATTCCATTATAAACATTAGTCCTCCTAGGAAAATTAAGGAGTTACAAGATTTCTTAGGTAAAATTAACTTCCTTCGAAGATTCATCTCAAATCTAGCTGAAATAATTATAGAACTAAACAATATGTTGAAAAAAGACTCAGTACTTAAGTGGATTGTTGAGGCCAAGAACTTAAGTGGATTGTTGAGGCCAAGCAATCATTTGAATCAATTAAACAAACCTTAACAAAAACACTAGTTCTTATAAGTCCTGACTTTAAAAAGGATTTCATTATTTTCTCTCTTGCTTCAGAACACACTATTGTTGCAGTTTTATTGTAGAAAAATGATCAGGGATATGAGAAGCCTATTGCTTTCAATTGAAATTCACTCAAAGATTCCACTTTAAACCATAACATAATGGGAAAATAGGCACTAGCTTTAGTAAAGGCCATCAAATAATTTAGAGTGTCCATTATTTATTCACATATCATTGCTTATGTTCCAAATGTAGTTGTATACAACATTCTAACACAGAATGGGCCTGATGGAAAAAGAGGAAAATGGATTGCTACAATTTTGGAATATGGCATAGAAATCAAACCCACTAAACTCATAAAAGGTCGAGGTTTAGTCAAAATCATGGCTGAGTCAAATTTTCATGCTTTAGATATTACTTTTATTGCCCAAATAGATGATTAGGAAGAGATGGAGACTCCAGAGATCAATGAAGCCTTTTTAGACTCACCATGGTATGCATATATTGTATTTGTATTACTAAATTTACAAGCTCCTCCTGGATTATCAAGAACAAAAGTTAGATTTTTTAAATTAAAGGCAGTAAGATTTTGTATCATAGACAATGTACTCTTTTGGAAAGATCATGGTGGAATTTTATTGAATTGTTTTCTTAAAGAAGAAGCTAACAAGGTTTTGGAATAATTTCATGTAGGTGACTGTGGGGGACATCTTTACTAGAAGACTACTATAGAAAAAATCTTGAGAGCTGGTTTTTACTGGCCTACTTTGTTTGCAGATGTAAAAATGTATGTGACCTCCTATCATAAGTGACAAAAATTTGAAGGAAAGAAAAAGTTGCTACCCATGCCCTTAAAACCCATCTCAACAAAAATTCCTTTTCAACAATGGGGTCTTGACTTCATTGGTGAAATTCACTCTCCATCCTCAGCCCAACATAAGTGGATTCTGACAGCCACTGACTATTTCACTAAGTGGATAGAAGCCATACCCTCCAGGAAAGCCACTGACACTGTCATAATATCCTTTTTGGAAAACAACATACTCTCAAGATTTGGATGCCCCCAAAAGATTATCAATGACAATTCAGCTGCATTCAAATCCAAAAAGAAGATTTACTTCTATCATAAATACCACATTACCCTTGGCAATTCTACTACATATTACCCTCAAGGTAATGGCCTTGTTGATTCCTCCAATAAAATCCTTGTGAACATCATCAAGAAATTACTAGAAGACAACAAGAAAACTTGGAACAAGAGGTTACTTAATGCCTTATGGGCAAATTGACTTACCACTAAAAAATCTATTGGTACATCCCCTTACCAGCTTGTTTATGGGATGAATTTTGTTTTTCCATCTTCCTTAGGAGTAATTGTTATGAATATAATCCAAGAGCTACAAGTTTAGACCAATGAAATTCAAAGAAGGATTAACCAAACCATACACTTGCAGCAAACCAAAGAAGATGTTTATCTTAAGTCTCAAGTTATTCAAGACAAGATTAAGAATATTTTTGACAAGAAGAGTAAAGAAGATGATTTCTATATATGTGACAAAGTTATAAAGTGGGATTCAAGGAGAGAAGAGAAAGGTAAACATGGGAAATTTTATTTCATATGGAAAGGGCCTTATGTTATTTATGGTTACAGAGGTAAAAATGCTTTATTTTTGAAAGAGGTGGATGGATTAGATCTGCCAGGTTGACCTGTCAATGGAAAATTTTTGAAGCATTACTACTCTTTAGAAATAACCAATAGTTAAATTTGTTTACTTGATTCATTGTACATAACATTGCAGATTTTATATTGGATTGGATATTTTTCCTAACAAAGTTCAAGCCCAAAGAGATGGCCCTAATATTTGAAAGATAAAATATCATAATTATTAATAATTTCAGAGCTCAAAAGACATTTACAAGGCCAGCACAGTCAAAATTCAAATGCTACTAGTCTCAAAGTTCTTGACGTTTCACCAGTAAATTCCATCCCCATGTGGAGCCACTGCTAGGGTCCTATAATAATAGGATTCATAATTTTTTAATTGTCTTTAATTATTCTTGTAATATGTACATACTTTTCTTTCTGCAAATTGTTTTCCCATATTAGAAAATTTTAAAAAATGAAATGAGGGTAGAAGTCCTAAAATAAAAATCAAAGCACTCGAAAAGAAAAATATCAAAAATAATAGAAAAATGGACCCCAAACAAAAAGAGATAAGAATAAGACATGAAAGTGATGCAATTCAAAATGGCACTACTAGTTACTTTTCACTGCAAAATAAATGATTATGTGAAGCTTGTTCAAAATTCCATAATCGATGATGAGTTAAATAGTTTAATCTTGACTTTTTCATGCTTTAAATTTCATGCTGATAGATAGAGAATAAAGATATTTCCAAACAGTTTATTCTTGGAAGATCACTAGTTAGGTAGAGAAATAATAAGGAGCTCAACAATTTAATCTGAGCCCTTGGAAGAAATAAGGATAGAATTAGTTAGTTTGTTGTTTTAAAAAGAAAAATGAATAAGGGTTTGTAAGCTCAAATGCACCCATGTAAAGGAAGAAAAAATGTTAAAGTAGTTGATGGGTAGGGAAAAGCAGTTTCACAAGGCATGGATAAAAATAATTTCGTATATTATTAATTTCCCTCCCCACAATGTGTTCCAGTACTAAATCCTTCAGTCATAAAGACTCAAAGGATTTCTTTGACTTTTTGTGGGACTAGACCTACGTCTTAATGACTGGTTGGCACAAAGGTATTGGATTCCACCTCATTGAAACCCTTCCCCTTCATAAAAAACCCTTTTCCCTTAACATCACTCATTTTACCCTACTAAAACCCCTTTTCCTAAGTCAAAATGCATATTCACCTTTGGAAAAGTAAAAAACCCCTAAAAATGCACTTATCCTAAGTTTTCAAGTGTAAAATGTTAACATTGGGCCCCCACTATGAAAATCATGCCTAAAATCATGTTTTAGCACTATCCTAAGTGTATTTTATTTCTCGAATTAATTTCATTTTTTAACACTAATATAATGTATTAACTCATTTTATATACCTTTTCTCCCATATTAATATAATTCCTGTATATATAATATTCCCATCCCATATTTTTATTTTAACATATGGTGTAATATTCCCCACATGTTATATATCCCGGTCCCAATATATATAACCCTCGTGAGTTCTAATATCATATTTACCCACATCCCTTTTGTTAATACATTAACTGACACCTATCATAATAAACCCCAATTATGTTTTAAACATTAATTTAATACATAACAATCTCCCACACCATTGAAATCACCTGGCCCCATGCCATTTGACATTACAACTTCATCGTGTCATCCTAGCCATTTGCTTTCACCCGCTAAATCTAATGGTGGATATTGCCTATCTCACGTTTCATTGCGTGATGGTTAACCAACCCTATTGCTTCTGAAAATCATGGTTTTCAAGGTTTCTCTCACCTCCACACATCATATTTATGTTGGATCGCATAAATCCTTCCAATTCCACTTACCATCTTCTCTCGATGCAAAAACCAACATTTCATTGTGTGATAAACCATTGGTTTACCCCATGTACAGTGTGTTAAATAACTCGTCCACTGTGACAAGATATCATTCCATTTTGCGCTAAAGTACATAAGCCAATATAAAAACCCCCAATGCCACTGTGCTAAAACCTACCTACACCCTGCACTATGCGGTAAATCCAATATAATGAATCTAATATGTCATCTAAAACCCACTGTTCTATCCATAAATTATTCTATTTAAACTACGAATTTGCAACAGAAAGACCTAAAAGATCATTGTCGCCCAAATAAAAATCCCCCTGCTATGGCTAGCACTCATTTCACTAAATTTCCAGTTCCCTAAAGCCATTATTTTCTTTCCTTCAAGCCTTTGTTTCATTAACTATTGTTTTGTTTTGCAAGTTATTAGCAGAAGGAGAATTTGGAAAAATAGTTAATACTAGTTCAAACTATTTATTCCAAAGAACTCACAAGGAAATGAATTTAAATGATTTTCCTTAAACGAAATATTCCAAGCAATAGAACAGAAATACATAATTTACTGAAAGAGAAACAGATTTTCACAAGTGGTTAAAACAAAGGATGAAAACATTTCCATCAGCAACTCTCAAGTACATATTTTACTCACTCTTACTGTAAAAGGTAAAAGTGAAAAGGTAACAGAGCAGTCAAGGTAAAACAATAAAAGTAAACACGGAGGCAGTAATGGTTAAACTAAAATGAAAACACTTTTACCAACAATAATGAAGTTTATCCAGAGTAAAAGTCAAAACAGTTAAAAGAACAAGAAGGTTAAAAGTTGAAAACAAAGCAAGAAAGGAAATTTTCTAGAAATTTCTTGTTTAAGTCATAGTTTTGCAGAATGTATTGTGGCCGATCCAAGATGAATTTTGAAAACCTGGAGCAGGATTATATTCCTATGATTCCAACCTACAAAAACCTATCTCACTTTATGCACAGGTATTAGATAATGAGATATACATGCACATATTCACAACCTATTTTTCAGATTATGCAAAATTATGTTTACACATTTGTTTGCAGAGCCTATTGTGAACAACTGGAGCGGAATGTTAGGAACCTGAGAGAGATTTATCTCAATAACATATTTATATACAATAAAATTTTTCACTTTTTACATATCTATCTCGAATTGAGATATACGAAGGTATCACTGGACCCCAATTTTGAAGAATTTATGGAGCATAATGCACAAAGGAAGGAGATAGTTAGTGACTTGGAAGCCTCATCATAAACTAAGAGTTGATATCAAATTTTAATTTCTCTTATTTGTCACCATAAGAATTCTATATCTATAATATTCTAAACCTAAGGGTTTTTGTATTAATTTGAAGTTAGAAGACTAGATCTCAAGCAATAAAGCATCATATTACTGGATTCATGTGTTGGGCCACTGAAGTGAAGTATTTTCTAATGTTATCTATCAATTTTCTTATGTTTTTTCATCCATTCATGAATTTGTTCTAAATTTTCATGTGAAATCAGGAATTGTTATATTAGAATTTGTTAAAATCACTCTGTTATTGACTGGTATTCATTTAAATGTTTTCTATTGATATCCAGACTAGGGAACCCTTAATTTCTCCCTAATTTCAATTGATCTCTCCCTTTTCACTCCTTATCTGGATCAAAGAATTATTAGTTTCTCTTTATCCCCATTAAAACCATTTCACCATCAACCTGTGAAGATATTAAGTAACTCTACAATCTTGCCCAGTGAAAATTTGACTTTAGATCTTGATCCTGATCTATCTGCTTGACAAATTGACTCCATCTTCCCAATGGAAAAAAGATTTATACTTATCCATATCATTAAGTGATTTTCCCACCAAACCAAATCAAAACCCAAAAACCAATTTTCCATATATAACTAGCCTAAAATTAGATATAAAAACAAAGTTAAATATTATAGAGAGAGCCCTCTCTAAGCCTTAGGAAGGCTAGATCCTAAATTTTAAAAGTAGTTTTGTGGTTACCTCTGATATTATTTAAACTATAAATCAAAATCTCACAACTTTGAGAATTATTAGAGTCATAACATCCTGAAGAGAGTGCCTCATATGTTGCATGTAGAATCTCCTTCCTGAGCTTGGAGTCTCTAGTCAAGTAAATTTGATCATGGAAATAAATGACTCCATAAACCACTCTATATCTCCCTTCTATCACTTTCCCATCAAGAAACTTACATGTGAAGAGGTTTTTAAAATATTCCACCAATAGTTGGGACTTCCAATATGGATCTAGGTTTCCCAACAATGACAGCAATGTAGAAATCTGAAATGAAGCTCTTGTCACATCATAACTCTCCTCTTTGACATGCTCAATGCCAAAGCCACATGTTGGAGTACTGTTACCCCACCTTTGTTGCCTCCCTTGTAGCTGATCTTTCCCAAGAAAAGATTGAAGTACATGGAGGTCAACCTCCTCTTGGAAGGCATTTCCCATCCAATAATTCCATAGTTTTTCCAATGCATGTGAGAGTGTTAATAACCTCTTGTCATATTCAGAAATCTTCCTCGAGTGTGGAAGCATCATTTGCTGCTCCAAGGCTATGGAGTGGTAATTTGACACCATGCTTTTCACATCATATATTTATGAATCATATTTCAGTGCAAATAGTTGAGTGGGAGATAGAAATGTCCATATTAGAAACTTTCTCACTCCTCTTTTGAACCTATCAAAGGCTCTCTGCGTTGTGCTAGCTCCTCCCAAAGCTCCTTCCCTAGCCAAATATATCAATTTTGCACCATGTTGAGAGAACTCTTTATTCATCTTCCAATCAGGGGGTCTCTCTGTTGGAATGCCTCCATGTAATGAAAAATCAAGGACTAGAGCAGGCTATTTATGTGGTTGGACTGATTTTTCCTTGTCCTCACTGCACAAATCCTCCTGCCTCTTCTGTGCATCAACCTTTTAAAATAGATAGGAGTGTGTTCTCCTCATCATGTGATGCTTGTTCTCCCCTTTATCTCCTTCTATCTTCAAGATCTAACAATTTTTCAATGATGGCACATGTTGTGCATGGACTCTACCCTAATCTCCATATGTGAGATTCTTTGGAACTCCTTACAAGAGTGCAAAATTTTCTCTCTTTGGAGAAAATTCTCCATCTTCCTCTTCATGATGTACTATATCTACTACTGTTGTGATAGCATTGTTATCTCTTTTCCTTCCTTCCCCTTCATCATGAATGGAGGTTGCCTCAACATCATTAAGAGGTTCTTTGTTTAGTTCCTCCATGTCTTCCCTTTGAGAGAGGAGCTATTTCTGAAATGGGGATCTTGCCTCTAGAAAGGTATTATGCAAGTTTTTAATCCCCTCAATAGTTTTATGAAATGGATTTGGATTTATAGATCCTTCCAACTCATGCAAATTTTTTGTTTATGTATTACTGGCTAGCTCAACCAAGGAAGTTTCATAATGTTTTTCATCAAATCTCTTTACTAACTTCCTAGTGAGCTTTGCATAAGTAGACATATTTGCATCTTTTAATGAAGAATATTCATAAAACCACTAGGCATAAGCCTTACCTACAAGGTGCAGTGCTGCTACTCTAATGGCTTCATCTTCTGAAACATGGTGTTGCTTCAAATAGATGTCTAGCTCTTCCACCCAAGCCCTAGCTGAACATTTAGGTGATCCATCAAAAGTAGATAGAAAGAATATACCAACATCATGATGCTTGCATATTGTGCTTTTATCATGGTTTCTAGGTTTTATATCCTCCTTTATCTTGAAAAACCCTTGGAAGTTTAGATGATCTCTAAATATCTAACTTTGAGATTCATACTCTTGAAGATAATCACCAAGAGTCTCCTCCTTTGGTACATCTCCTTCCTCCATCTCTCTTGTTATAACCCTAGGCATAGCACCATGTTGTAGATCTGATGGTGTAGCTGAGTGCTCACACCCATGATTTGAAAATCTGGAGCTTCCTTAAAGTATAATCTCTCTTTGAGAATCTCTCCATCTCTCCATTCTCATCTCTTTGATGTCTCTGCTAATGCACTACATAGTTTGAAGAAGAAGTTTTGAGAACTCCTTCCCTCCTGAAAATAAGGTTTTTCCTTCATCTCTTCTGTAGATCTTCTCCTTCCTATTAGAAGCTTCCTTAGATGACATAATGGCCTAAGTAGACATGCTAACCCAAGATTATTCTCCAATACAACTGCAATATTCCCAAATGGGGAAAGCAGGAATAGAGTGCATAAAACTTGAAATATGAAAAAATATAATAAATAGAAGCATGAGTCAATAGTAGATCCATTCCATTATGATTATAACAGAAAATTGGGTACAAGATCTTGAGGAAAATATCACTCAAGTTGGGCAAACCAGCCTCCCATGAAGCATACACCTAGATCTAAAATGTTGTTAATGCATGAGATACAAGAATCCAGAAAATTGTGTTGTCTAAGAGAGAAGAGCAGCTAAAAGGTGTAAAAATATATTTATGCTGATATAATGCTCCAAAAATGCTAAGGCTAGAGATCCATGCTCCAAAACAGAATTCCAGGACAACCCAAAAAAGGATTCGGGAAATACACACTATACAAAAGATAGCAGATTTGGCCCTAGGGATGAATAATCTTTGCAGATAAATCACTAATGGGATATGGCTGACTTGATATAAAAAATGGCTAATGCTCCTCCAACAAATCTCCTAAATGAAGGGCTAATCCCCACATAAGAAACCCAGACACTCAAAATAGGGCAATAAACCCACTGTTGTAGTTGCTCTCCAAAATAACGCAGTTTCCACAGGAAACTATGCTCTAGCTGATGAATGCTACTTGGCCCAGTGCCAAAATATGTAATTAAGCCCTAAATTATTCCTCACAAGAATTTGGATGAAAGGATGATCCATCCAATGGAAAAATAGCTCAGAAAATGGAGATTTCTCTCCTCCACTGCTACACCCCTGCAACACAACCCAACTCTAACCAAAACTATGTTGTACATGAGACTGAAGCTTGGAAAAATACCTAATTGTGGAAGTATAGTGCAAAATCTTCTAGGAGCTCCTCAATGGAAAAGGTGGGATTCCTGATTAGGAACACCTTGTGCTAAACAACACATGTAATCTTAGCTAAACAACTGAAGAAAGATATATGTCTAAACAGACAATATATCAAAATATCAAATATACCAAGATGAATAATATGGCTGCCATCCTCTTCCTATTTTAAGATATGAGCTTCCAAACGTTGGAAGAATGCGAGAGGGGGGGGGGGGGGTGAATCATTATTTAGGGCATACTCAAAACTTTATACTTTTTCCTTTAAAACCCATACACTACTTTCCTGAAACCAACTCGCGTATACACGCGGATATCCTTTATAAAACTCACGTATATACAGAGATCTTATTATGTATTTAATTCTTTACTTAGATCTATGCATCATTCCTTCATTAGATGTTTAGTAATCAGTAAACATGTGCAGTAAGAACAGAATAAATCATCACACATAAGCAACACACAAGAACACCAGGATTTAAGGTGGAAACCCAATTCAGGAGAAAACCACCGCTGTCGTCGTCTCAGTCTTCAATATTTTATTATAAAGAAAACATCGTACAACCATGTGCTGGCGCAGACTCATACTAGCATGCAGGCACCCACCTGCAGAAGGCTACAACCTTCTCTCATTTACCAGCCTCTCCTGGAAGGGAGCTACAACCCCCTGCTCTCATTTACCAGCCTCTCCTGGAAGGGAGCCACTACCCGCTGCTCTCGTTTACTAGCCTCTCCTGGAAGGGAGCCACTACCCCTTGCACTCGTTTACCAGCTACCACTGGAAGGGAGCTACAACCCCCTCACTGAAGGCTTCGACCTTCAGCACCTCTGCGGACCACGTTTCATCAATTTTCATACTAGAACCAACAGCTTCCATACAACACATCTTGTAGGCCACTTTTCATCATATTTTCAGACTGGACCCACTCCACACATTTAAGCTCAACATTCATCAAACTGAAACTTATAACCCCATCAATTCATTCATTGAATCATCAACCAATCAACCAACAACTTGATCTTAAATTAACATAATTAGCAGCATATTCATCATTCAAACAACCCAGTTCTGTATGAATACATTATTGACAGATAGCATTAAAACAACAAAACAGATCAGACATTTCATTCCACTTACTTCAGCAAACCCTAGATTCCATACGCACTTTTACTTCACCAAACCTGCGTATGTACGCGCTTTCATGCAGATCTACCCGCGTATACTTCTGTGTATTCTTCAGAAAGCCCTATCTGCCCATACGCGCTTTTCCTTAAGCAGAACCGCATATACACGTGCTTTTATTGAAGTGAACCTGCGTATACATCTGTAACTTTTCAGGACTGTGCAACTCTTCAGATCAGATAAACAACTTAGATTTCATCCTTTACTTCAGAAAGTATTTCGCCTCATCTCAGATCTAAACATTCCATAAACAGATATAGGAAATACATATACATTTAAAATCTAGAGATCCCTCTTCATCATTTTCTTCATAGGTGCATCACTAATTCAGATCTATCAACAAAGAACAGAGTTCATCCATGTAGATATACTTCAGAGTGAAGTATTCATTAAAACCCAGACATTTGCACACCTTGCACTATTATTCTTTACTCCTTATATAGGTTTAGCATTTATCAATAACATGAGTCAAAACCACACCACTTCCGATGGTATTCTTGGACGGGATCAAATAGATAATCCAGCGCTCAATACAATGGGTCAATACCATGGTAACACCCCTTGGTATTCTAAATTTGGAGCGCAAAAGGGCATACGCGACTTGGCACGTACTTTTCCGCATGCATACGCTACTTCACCTTAACAAACCCGCGTATGCTTTGTAGCATAACTTATTTATCATTTCTACGATAGGTTTCTATCAAGGACAACTTCATCGAGTATGTTTCCAATAAGTACAATACGTTTCCATCGAAAAAAAATTCATCGAATAGGTTGCCATCAAGGAAAACACTCTGCATCATATTGCCAACAATCTTATTTCATCAAGTAGGTTACCATCAACTTCATCAAGTAGGTTGCCATCAAGGACAACATATGCCAACAATCTCCCCCTTTGGACTTGATGGCAACCATGATGGTGTTTGATCATCACACCAGATAGATACATTGAATATAACCATTATGCAAATACCATGATGCTCTCCCCTTATTCAAACACCATGTTACTGTCCCCCTTTGACATCAAGGGCAAAGGGCGGATGAAAACAAAAACATGGTTTTTCTCTTCATGTAGAAAGAAGAGCTCTGTAGATCTGATGTGCATTGAAGTTACCATGCTCCCCCTGAGTTCATGCTGAATCTTCAAACATATTTTTTCAATGAATTACATGACTCTATGACCTTTCCTATCACCAAGGACTCATACTTACATAATGATCCAACCAAGTGGATTTACATATGTGACTCAAGTACCCAACCAAGTGGGTTTACACATTTTGACTCAACTACCCAACCAAGTGGGTTTACAAATTTGACTCAAGTACCCAACCAAGTGAGTTTACACATTTGAACAAGTCCTTACATGACTGAATATTACAATTTTACATCATAGGTCTCAACATGACCTTTTCATCAAATTACAAATATGACCTTTTACAACAAATACCAAAAGGACCTCAAGAAAGAGATCATATTTCAGAATCATCATAATGCCAACAATTCATTACATTCAGCAAGGCTAATGCTCCCCCTGAAACTGTGCATCCAATGCATCCTTTCCATATGACCAAAACTCCTCCTTAGCTTTGTGCAACCTGAACACTTTCAACAGCCAATCATCAAGGCATATTCACCAACAATATCAGAGAATGAAATATAATTATGAAAACTGGAACACCACCAGAGATACCAAACAGTACAGCAGCTGTGCTGAAAGAATGCTGACCCAAAAGAGTTTTGTCAGCCAATACCCATACGCGGTTTTCTGTGTATGAACTCGCGTATATACGCGACTGTTTTTCAGGAAATCCGCGTATCCAATTTTAATCTTATGATTTTAAGCAATTCTGATCTTGTACATGGCAGAGACAATTACCAGCTTCTGTCTGAGATATTCGAATGCTTTCCTGGGATATATGAGAGAAGAAAGATAGAACAATATAGCTATGTTTTCAAGTGTCATCCAACATTTGTAGCATAAGTGCATCAATAACCAAGCCTTCAGAATTGTTGCAGCATCAACAAATTCTTCCCAATAGGAATCATTATACCAGAACAACTTCTTCAATAGACACTACGTATTAAGCAATCATCCATGTGATCCGATATCACCAAGATCTTCAAGATTTAACATGATGTAGCATGTGTAGGAAAAAGGTTTCAACCGTGACAAAAATCATCATCAACAAAATCTGCATGATCTATCCTTATTTCTGAATCATAAGACTTCCATCTTATTCATGTGTGAAAACAAAATATACTCTTCATCAAAAGTAAATAGGGCTCATCCATAAGCTCATCATAAGAAACCATGTATCATATCATCATCATTTGAGCATAAGTATTATGAGAACTAAGGAATAAGCAGATACAATGCCAACAATGCAATCATTAGTAATTAGACTGATGCTCCTCCTGAACCTGTACTCCTTTTCTTGAGCTGAATCACTGTTTTCTTTAACAGAAAAGCATACGCTTCTTTCTCCAAAGGAACTCGCATGTATACGCGGCTTTTGTTCACAAAACCCACGTATGGAAAGTGAGACAGAAAATTTCCACAACTTCATCTCCCCCTGAATTTGTACCACCTGTACCTGTTTTCTTCAGATCAGATGCACTGTCAGAAATAAACATAACCAGTATTACCAAACCAACCATGGGAATCATCATACATTGCTCCCCCTGTGATGATACATTACTAATCCATATAATGTATCTCACATCATCCCTGCAATCATTATGAGAAGGAAGCTTTAGAAGCGGATGACTACATTAGGGTCAATATTCCCTACGTTTCTGACCGGTCCTCCTTCTTTTTCTAGCTTTGCTTGAAATTTCTTTTAGTGTGTTGAAAATTCTCCAATTTCTCATATCTGTTCATCCTGCATTCTTTTTCTACATGTCCATACTTGTTACAGGCATAACATCTTGCATGACCAGAAAAGTAAGCATAAGGATCATAATGTTTTTTTCTATTCTTTCTTCTATTGCAATCAGCTGCTTTATGACCATACTTGCTACATGAAAAACAATATCCCTTGAAGAAACCAGAGTACCTTTCTGTGTAGAATCTGTTTGTATGTGACTGAAACGATCTGCTTCTGCAATTGGCTGCAACATGCCCATAATTATGACATTTAAAGCATTCAACATTATTGATACTTCTATAGTTAGGAGGGAATGATTTCTTTTGAGAGTTCATGACTATCGGTTGACCTTTTGTTTCTTCCAACACTTCAGATTTTGCATTGATATCCTTTGAATCTTTAGCACTTCCTTGAGAACTAGATTCTCCTTTAACAGTTTCATGAAAACCAAGACCAAATTTAACAGAGGGAGACCTTTGACTACTAAGAATATTATCCAGAATCTTAGTACTATCTTGAAACCTCAAGAGTTTATCTTTTTCTTCTAACTTATCTTTCAAAATATTTACCTCAACCTCCAAACTTTCACATTGCTTCTTCATGCTTTCTTCTTTCCTTCTTCCTTCTTCTACTTGATCATTCAATTTTATAATCTCTTCCTTCAACTCTTGTTCTTCAACAGTTTGTAAAATTTCTTCATTCTTCTTATTAGCTTTTTCCAGATCTTCTTTGAGGGTGATGATTTCTGCTTCAAGTCCTTTTTCTTCAAATGATTGTAGAAGTTCTTTATTCTTTTTGTTTGATGCTTCGAGATCTGCCTTCAGAGAGATGATTTCTGCTTTAAGTCTTTTTTATTCAAATGATTGTAGAAGTTCATCATTCTTCTTGTTTGATTTTTCCAGATATTATTTTAGATAGATGATTTCTGCTTCAAGTTCTTCATTCTTCTTATTTGATTTTTCGAGATCTGCTTTCAGACAGATGGTTTCTGCTTCAAGTCCCTTACTTCGATTAGCTACATCATCGTACAACCTTTTCAGTCTAGAGATCATATCTTTGTAGATAGATTCTCTCCTATTAAATAATCTTTGTTTTTTTTCAACTTGGATCTTGAGAACTGTTTCTTGATCCACAATATTACTTTCACTATCTTCACCATTGCATGCATAAGAAAATAAATCCGAAGAACAACAATCACTACCTGTTTCATCTTCTTCATTTTCTGCTGCACATGTTTTCTGAGATATCTCCTTTCTTTGAGTAGCCTTCTTCTTTTACTTCTTTCCCATTGTGACGAATCTCCTTCAAGCTATCAAGCTCCTTCGGAAGGACCTGCTCTGATTCCAATTGTTGGGAAAAATACTAAGAGGGGGGGGGGTGAATTATTATTTAGGGCATACTCAAAATTTTTTACTTTTTCATACTCTAAAACCCATATGCTACTTTAGTGAAGCCAACTCGCGTATACACGCGGATATCCTTTATACAACTCGCGTATACACAGAGATCTCATTATGCATTTAATTCTTTACTTGGATCTATGGATCATTTATTCATCAGATGTTTAGTTAGAAGTAAGCATGTGTATTAATAATAGAATAAACCATCACACATAAGAAACACACATGAACACCAGGATTTAAGGTGGAAACCCAAGTCGGGAGAAAACCACCGTTGTCGTCGTTTTAGTCTTCAATATTTTATTATAAAGAAAACATCGTACAACCATGTACTGGTGTAGAATCATACCAGCACGCAGGCACCCACATACAGAAGGCTACAACCTTCTCTCGTTTACCAGCCTCTCCTGGAAGGGAGCTACAACCCCCTGCTTTCATTTACCAGCCTCTCCTGGAAGGGAGCCACTACCCCCTACACTCGTTTACCAGCCTCTCCTGGAAGGGAGCCACTACCCCCTTCACTCGTTTACCAGCTACCACTGGAAGGGAGCTACAACCCCCTCACTGAAGGCTTCGACCTTCAGCACCTCTGCAGACCACGTTTCATCAATTTTCATACTGGATCCAACAGCTTCCATACAACACAACTTGTAGGCCACTTTTCATCATATTTTCAGACTGGACCCACTTCACACATTTAAGCTCAACATTCATCAAACTGAAACTTATAACCCCATCAATTCATTCATTGAATCATCAACCAATCAACCAACAACTTGATCTTCAATTAACATAATCAGCAACATATTCATCATTCAAATAACCCAGTTCTATATGAATACATCATTGACAGATAACAGTAGAACAGTAAAACAGATCAGGCATTTCATTCCACTTACTTCAGCAAACCCTAGATTCCATACTTGCTTTTACTTCATTGAACCTGCGTATGTATGCACTTTCATGCAGACCAACTCGCGTATACTTCTGTGCATTCTTCAGAAAACCCTAACTGCCCATACGCACTTTTCCTTAAGCAGGCTCGTGTATACACGCGCTTTTAATGAATCGAACCTGCGTATACATCTGTAACTTTTCAGGACTGTGCAGCTCTTTAGATTAGATAAAAAACTCAGATTTCATCCTTTACTTTAGAAATTATTTCACCTCATCTCAGATCTAAACATTCCATAAACAGATCTAGAAAATACATATACATTTCAGATCTAGAGATCCCTCTTCATCATTTTCTTCATAGGTGCATCATAGATTCAGATCTATCAATCAAGAACAGAGTTCATTCATGCAGATATTCCTTAGAGAGATTTATTCATTCACAACCCTTACTCATGCACACCTTGCACTATTATTCTTTACTCCTTATATAGGTTTAGCCTTTATCAATACCATGAGCCAAAACCACACCACTTCCGATGGTATTCCTGGACGGGATCAAATAGATAATCCAGCACTCAATACAATGGGTCAATACCATGGTAAATTCCCCTGGTTATATAAATTTAGAGCGCAATAGGGCATACGTGACTTGGCAGGTACTTTTCCGCGTACATACGCGACTTAGCCTTAACAAACCCGCGTATGCCTTGTGACATACCATATTCATCATTTCTCTGACGAGGTTTCTATCAAGGACAACTTCATCGTATGTTTGCAATAAGTACAATACGTTTCCATCGAAACAACTTCAAAAAATAGGTTGCCATCAAGGACAACACATTGCATCATATCGCCAACGAGTCTTATTTCATCAAGTAGGTTACCATCAGCTTCATCAAGTAGGTTGCCATCAAGGACAACATATGCTTATAAGATATGAGCTTCCAAACACTAAGCCCCATTCATTAATGACACTACTTCCCTGCAATGTGTCTCCATCTAAGCGCATTTCCCTCCATTAATGTCCACTCTTCCATGACAACATTGTTGATTTGGTCAAAGTTGATCAATCACATGTTCTAGCCCTTGTTCACACCTTAGGGTTCTTTATTAAGGCTGGAAAGATGATCCAATTTCACATGAGAAGTGATTTTTATTCTTCATAAAGATATTTATGGGTCTCCCTACCCATTTATTCACCTATCTAAGTGACAAAACAAAATTTTAATATTCCAATTAGCTGCAAGATAATTTAGGAATATTACAATAAAGTGAGTCTAGAGGTAATAAAATATAGATATAGAGTTGAATTATGAACTTCAAATTTGTTGCGCCGATTATCTGGGTAAGGGCTCCTGATGGCTGTGTGCGTGGAGACCCTGAGTCCTTTTGTGTGTGGACCCTGCTGGTTCTATGTGCGGGCTGATAAGTAGTTTGTAAGTGGAATCTGGTTATAATTACATGAGAAGATTGTTTTCTGATCTCTGTGTTGCATGTATTGCTTAAAGATATCTTTTCGGTTATGATTTTTAATGATACACATGTGGATGTGATGTTCTAAATACATAGATTTGGTTTGTGCAATTTCTTGGTTAATTGTTATCTTCTTCGCATGAAGTATTCTGTTAGATATATTGTTACGGATCCTAGGTTAAGGGCTTATTCAACACAGGATGGATAGATTTGAAGGTGCCCCCTTTTATTACCATTCTCTCTCTCTGGGTGTGGAAACCAGGTTCCAACACCCTCCCATACTACTTTGGGTGAGACCTTGGTCTGCTCTGTAGGCCATTGCCGAAAGGGCCAGTAGTATAGGGGTTTTTTGGCAAACCTTAATGCCAATCTTGGGTGAGGACCCCTTGAGCCAACACTCGCAGAAAAATTCTTACCTCCATAATTTTTCTGGGATTTTCCCAATTCAAAATGACATCGACCTTGGAGGAATATATTTTCAATTTACCTCCTCTAACAATATGACCCAAATACACTAAAGAAGTTTTTCCAAACTCACACCATGACATATTTAAAAATAATTGTTCTTTCTTCAAGACATCAAGTGCTTTTTTGACATGCATGACATGTTATTCACGTGATTTACTAAAAATTAATATGTCATCTAAGTATACTATCACAAAATCATATAGAAATCGCCTCAATACATCATTCACCACATGCATGAAGGTAGTAGTAGGATTTTAAATACCAAAAGGCATAACTAGCCATTGAAACAAATGTTTCTTTGTTTTGAATTTTGTCTTCCATATGTCTACTTTATCAATTCTAATATGATGATAGCCACTCCTTAAGTTCAAATTTGTAAAATACTTAGCATCTTTCATTTGATCAAGTAAATCATCAATTCTAGGATGTGGGTGTTAGTATGAATTCTAATCGCAAGTGTACGAAAAAAGCTCACTTTAGTTGCGCATAAAAAACAACCCTAACATCAAATATAGCTACCAATTTCTTTAGATCTACAGTTAGTTGACCAAGATAAATGCTAAAAAATCTAGATCTATGCAATTAAAGACATTAAACAACAAATAAAAGCAAAATTTGCTCCATGCATCCAATAGATAAGATGAATATTCCTAAATAATTTTGTATTTATGACACCTGGGAAGGGAACATAGAGAGATGTTACCAGTCCCCCTCAATGGGATGGGTTCTTGTATATCCTCAGTGCTTCAGATCTAATATCTCTCTTTCTTGATGGTGTAGAAAACCCAGACAGAAAATGGAACTCTAGGGGAGTTCACAAGCAAAAAAGATAGAAAAATATGACAATGATGGGGGTTCAAATTCAAACCAAAGTTATAGATCCAAAGTGATATTTAGGTAACAAAAGGTAGTGAATGAATGGAAAAACCCTTCTATTTATAACAAAATATTGAGTTATTCTAGATATTGGTGCATAATTAAAAAATTATTAACCAAATCTAGATCCAACGTTTATGGAATATTTTATTATATTTGTTGGAGGGAAAAAAAATTAATTTGGTCAAATCCCTTTATTTGTAAATAATAAATAAATAAATGATTTATTTATTCTTTTAAGAGTGTGGTTGATTAATAATTAAATAAATAGTGATTTATTCAATTATTTACAAATGATTTAGTCAAATTTAACAAGGAATATTATTTAATTAATGTTTAAATAATTATTCCTAGAAAATAATAAGATAAATAGTGATTTATCTAATTAATTTTCCTCTTTTGGGTTAAATATGACCAAGAATATTAATTAAATTGTTGTTTAACTAATTATCCCTTGAGGAAAGTCAAACAAATAAGGATTTATTCAGTTATTCCTCATGGGGTTTCCTGTTTAGACCATAAAAAACTTATTAAATTATGGATTACTAAGTTATTTTTCATAGTCAAAGAAATTTTACTTAGGGTAAAATTGGTCTTACATGGTGTACTTTGGTCCATCTAATAGTAACAGGTTAGATGCCGAAAAATTAGTGTAACAGATTTCCCCCCAGCGTGAAAGCATTAGGAGCTAATCGTATGACCGAAGTATGTTGTAAGAACTGAATCACCAGACACTGAAGGGGGAGTCAGAGAGAGAGAGAAATATAAGGTAGACTAAAGCACTATAGGAAAATACCCTGAGGAGGTGAGACTTATAGGTGCGACAAGTCTCTTTTATGAGTGAGTAGCTATTATACAAGACGAGGGGGAGGCATACCTATATCCACCGAGATAACAAAGTACAAAGAATTATGTGTCTAGTAAACAAGGGACTGAAATATATAGTACATGCTGGCATAAACATGGGCCAGATAAAAACATGATAATGGATCCCACATACATACTGTGCCTGGGATAACAGTCAGGACTTATACAATAATATCTGAGTACATGATATATAAGTACAACCAAAAAGACCCTATAAAATAGGAAAAGGCTCTGAAAATCTGAATGATACATGAAAACTAAAAGGTGTTGCAAGAGGCTAAGGCCGAAACCATCAAATCTATGGAGCTTAATTGAAGGTTGTAATGGAGAGGTCATCTAGGCATGTGGGGGGCTACTTGAACGGCCACACCCTCATGAGTTCTTAAACATCTCACACACACCCGGGAATCACCGGTAAAATCTGTTGCATCAGTGAACCATCAAGTATACGGATCTCAATCATGTCGTAAGGAGTTGGAGCTAAGAAACAATCAAGTCAAAGGGAAATAAAGACTCCCTTTGCCTGATCCAAGGCACCGAAAAAGAGTGGAAGTTGGAACCAAGGTACACTTCCCTCTAGACCTGTCTTCTAGAAAAAATGAGTTGATGTCGGTAGAAGGAGGTCCACCATAGGTGAGGCAATAAGGGATCCTTAACTAAGGCATGAGAAATAATAGTAAAGTGACTAATAGGTGATACCAGGGATGATGATGGAATGGGGGTACTGAGTAGCAGACTGACGACTTCCCTTGTTGGATCATGAAGGGCATGGATGACCTGGCAACAACTAATAAAATATCAAAGGGGATAGGGGATAGTATGATTTAAGGCCACAATGTGCGATAGAAGAGAGGAACTAAGAAATGAAGGATGGAGGACTATAGCAGGATACAAATAGACTCGAGATAGACTCCATGGATGCGATGATGAATCAACTGGGATGCTCTAAACAAGGGTGACTCGATGATGCTACCACATAGAATAGGCCTGGTGGGGACCATAATAACATGAGTACATTACTCACGAAGAAAATCGACACGAGCATGGACAAGTATGAAGGCAAAGTGGTGCCCCAAGTACAAGTGTTGCAAGTGAAGAAATTCAGTTTTGAGAAGCGGTTAAGTAACCTTTCTTGGAAAAAAGCTTTCTGGGTGAAGTATCAAATCACAAAAAATTAAAGGATATCCATTTGAGAGCTCAGTGAGAGCTTTCCGACGGTGCTGACAGTTTTTCAAACAGAGCTATAGTTTGGTCGTAGACGACGAAAGAAAAATTTGGGGTTTCTCTTTTAATAAAGCATTTTCCCTCCAATTTAATTCATTTGCATGTGTAGCTACTGTGAATGTAGAGAGGAGAAAAGGCCCTAAATCTTGCGGCGATCGTAGCGGACAGACCGACCGTTGGAATCAATATCTGTCAGTTGAAGGTAAGAGGCCTAACCCTACTCTTTCATTTTAGTGGATTGAAAGTTATTTTAGGCACCCAGAGCTCAAGAACAGACCCCTGCTCTTCTTCATTGTTGGGTAACTAGCTCCAAAAATAGAAGAAAAGAGATATGAACACCTTAGAAATCAGCCACTTCAAGGGGGAAACCTCCAACACATTACATAAATGAACAATTCTTGGATGATACAATTTACAAAACCTCCTTTCTATATATTGGATTCCATGGGGCCATAATGTAATCCTAGTGGGCCACAATGTAATCCTAGCCGACCTAACAATAATAATTTAAGGGCACAATAATAACAAAATGGGGGTTACAAGGGTACAATAATAACAATAAGGGGTTACACTAACAACAATAAGGGACTATACTAGTAATATAGGGACCTAACATGCCCCTCTCCTTCAAAAAAGTGTTGTCCTCAACGCTTGAGTAGCTATGGGTGCTTCTATATAAAATTCTCATCCTCCCATGTAGAATCTTCAGTGGGTAAGTTCTTCCACTTGATGAGATACTCTGAAATTGATCGATTCCGTAGCTGTCGAGTTCTTATTTCCGTGACCACTTCAGGTTCCAATATGATTTTTCCTTCCTCATCAAGTTCTGGAAATATTGTTTGAACTGGAAGATTTTCACCTATAACCTTCTTTAAGCATGAAACATGGAAAACGGGATGTACTCGCGAAGAAGCAGGAAGCTCCAATTTGTATGCCATAGTACCAATCTTTTGCAACACCTTGTAAGGACCATAGTACTTTGGCGATAATTTATTATCCTTCTTTGCTTGCTTGAGGGACATTTGTTTGTATGGTTGTAGCCGTAAAAATACCCAATCTCCTACATCAAAACTTCTCTCGCTATGATGTTGATCTGCCTGTTTTTTCATTCGATTTTGTGCCAAATTCAGGTTATCCTTTAAGAGTTGGAGAACTTCTTGCTGATGCTCGATGTGATCTTCCACTGCTTGAACCTTCGAATTTTCTCTTAAATATGATATGATGGATGGTGGATGATATCCATAAAGTGCCATAAATGGGGTCATTTTTGCTGCAGTATGGAAGGAAGTGTTATACCACCATTCAGCAAGAGGTAACCACTAGACCCATTGTGTTTGTTTATCAGATACAAAACAACGAAGATATCCTTCCAAACATTTATTTACGATCTCAGTTTGACCATCAGATTGAGGATGATAAGATGAGCTATGAGCTAATTGAGTACCCAAACAAAAAAATAACTCCGTCCAAAAATTTCCAGTAAAAATGGGATCTCTGTCGCTCACAATAACCCTTGGGCTTCCATGTAGCTTTTGAATTCTGTCCATAAATGTAGTAGCAACTGTACTTGCTTTAAAGGGATGAGATAATGCACAAAAGTGTGCATACTTGGTAAGTCTATCAACTACCACCATGATGACACTCTTTCCTTCGGACTTAGGTAAACCTGTGATAAAATCCATTGAAATCTCCTCCCAACGTTGACTTGGAATGGATAAAGGTTGTAGAAGTCTGGGGTCTTAATTGTTTCCACTTTATTCTGCTGGCAAACCAAACATTCCGCCACAAACTTTCGAATATCAGATTTAAGGCCATCCCAAAAAAATTCTTTCTTCACCCTGTGGTAAGTTTTTAAAAATCCAGAGTGTCCTCCTAAAGGAGAAGTGTGCAATTCCAGAAGAATATTTTGTTTTAGTTGGGAATTCTTACAAAGATATAAGCGATCTTTGTACCACAAGGAATCATTTTTCCAACTAAATGTATCAGATGTACTAGGATCTTGATGCAACTTTTGAATGAGTGTCCATACATCTTTTTCCTTCTTCCATTCATCTCTTGCTTCGGTTATCCAATCTGGTTGGATAATAGAAATGGCACAAAGCAATGCTTCCACCTCTTCATTCTTTCTTGAGAGTGCATCTGCAACAACATTAAGCTTTCCTTTTTTATAGATTATTTCAAAGTCATAACCCAACATCTTTGTGACCCATTTTTGTTGCTCTTCTAAAGATAGTCTTTGTTCCAAAAAGTGTTTAAGACTATCATGATCAATTTTTACCTTGAAGTGTCTTCCCATTAGGTAAGTTCTCCATTTCTTTAGTGCATGCGGTATTGCTAACATTTCCTTCTCATAAATAGGTTTCTGTAAATACTTTCCTTTGATTGGATGACTTTCAAAAGCAATGGGTCTTCCTTCCTGCATTAAAACAACACCAATTCCATTTCCTGAGGCATCACATTCCACAATAAAGGTTTTGTGAAGTCTGGCGTAGCTAAGACTGGTGCTAGGCACATTCGCTCTTTAAGATGTTCAAAGGCCTTAGTTGCTTCAGGAGTCCATGAAAATGCATCTTTCTTCAATAATGTTGTTAGAGGTGCTGCTATTCTCCCATAATTCTTAACAAACTTGCGATAATACCCTGTTAACCCGAGAAATCCTCGCAACTGCTTTATGGTTGTGGGGACTTTCCATTCATTAATGGCTTTAATTTTGTTAGGGTCTACCTTAACACCCTCGTGAGATACAATATGACCCAGATATTCCACCTCTTGTACTCCAAAGAAACATTTGGATGTTTTTGCATATAATTGTTTCTCTTGCAATATTTTGAGCACCCTGTCAACATGTTCAACATGATCCTTCCAAGACCTGCTATAGATTAGTATATCATCAAAAAATACTAGCACAAATTTTCTAAGGAAGGGTTTGAAAATGGAATTCATCAACACTTGAAATGTAGAAGGTGCATTGGTAAGGCCAAAAGGCATGACCAAAAATTCATAATGACCCTCATGAGTTCGAAATGTTGTTTTTGGAATATATTCAGTCTTCATTCTAATTTGATGATATCCTGAATGAAGATCCAACTTGGTAAAATAAATTGCTCCATGTAATTCATCCAATAATTCATCAATCACAGGAATGGGAAATTTTTCTTTAATGGTGAGCTTAATGAGCTCCCTATAATCCGGACACATCCGCCATGATCCATCCTTCTTGTGTACCAATACTACAGGAGCAGAGAAAGAACTTTGACTAGGTTGAATTATACCCGCCTCTAACATTTTTGCAATCATACGTTCAATTTAGCTCTTTTGGACATAAGGATATCTATAAGGCCTGATGTTTGGAGGAACACTTCCTGGAATCAAATGAATAGCATGATCATGATCACGAATAGGTGGGAGTCCTTTGGGAGTTTGAAACACCTTGGAATGATTGTCCAAGACTTGTTGGAGATCTGCAGAAATAGATGATTTTGATGTCGGAACTTCTAGTGAGCATAATTGTGCAATTACGCCTTGTTGTTCTTTATTTAGAAGCTTTTTCATGACATTAGAGCTTATTATCCTTCCTGGCTTCCCTTCAATACCCCGTAATTCGACTTCCTTTCCTTCTGAAAAAAATTTCAAGAAAATTTCTTGAAAATTAAAAGCTACCGTCCCCAAAGATTGTAACCATTGTACTTCTAGTACAACATCAGCACCTCCCATAGGAATGGAAAGCATTGGACTATTCAATACATATTCCCCCATGGTTAGCTTGATATTATGGCATTTTCCAGAGCAATTTATAGTTCCTCCATTTGCAACCATCACTTGACATTCTGGTGCTGGGTATAGGAAACAATTTAATTCCATGGCTACCTTACAATGAATAAAATTATGGGTGCTACCTGAATCAATCAACACTATTACCTTTTTCTTCTTGATTTGTCCTTCTATCTTGAGAGTTTGAGGAGTGGTAATTCCTGCCAGTGCATTACACGATATGGTCGGATTCATTTCTTCCTTTTCTAGGGTTGGTTCCTGGTGTATATCCTCTTCTTGTTCATTTTCTGCTTCCTCTTCACAATCTATGTAAAATAATTTCTTCTCAGCACACTTATGACCTTTAGTGTATTTTCTATCACAACTGTAGCAAAGCCCTTTTGCTCTTTTTTCTTCCAATTGTTGTGGTGTCAACCTTGTAGGTTGTGTAAATCTAGGTGTAGCAACACTTCCTTCTTTATAGAATTGAGTGGTAGGCTTCCTTGTCGCCATAATTTTACATTCAACTTTTCTTGCCAACCTGAATGCCTTCTCTAATGAATCAGGTTCCAACACACGAACTTCATGTTGGATGTTATCCTTTAGAGTACCTATGAAGAGATCAATCTTGTGTTCCTTTGGAATATCAGTTACCCTTATATTCAATTTTTGGAAGTCCTCAATGTGCTGCCCCACTAAACCCTTTTGTTTGAGATTTATCAATTGGCTAAAGAAGGTGTTTCTCTTTTTATCCTCATAATGTGCTATCATTTCCTCCGTAAAAATTGACCAAGTGACAATTTTTTTACGGGAGCAAAGCCATTGATACCATACAAATGTATTTTGTTCTAAATGTAAAGTTGCGATGCGTACCTTTTGTGTGTTTTGCACGTTATGGAGATCAAAATATTGCTCCATCTGTAGTATCCATGTTACAGGATCCTTTCCATCAAACTTCCTCATATCCATTTTTGGAATATGGTGGTTCTTTCTACCAACATTAGAGTTTATGAAATCATGATTAAAATTTATTTTGTTCTCATCATGAGGTTCTTCTGCTATCTTTTCACCATTAGGAAACATTTCTTGTATCAACTTTGTCAAACCTTCGATGTCTACTTTTAGATTATTCTTCATGTTTTCCATGTTGTCTTTCATGTCCGCTTCCATGCCATCCATCTTAGTTTCCATGCCTTTCTTCAAACCGTCCATCTTCGCTTCCACGCCTTTCTTCAAACTTCCATTTCATTTTTTGTTTCTCTTTGCGAGAGTGAAATTTGTTGCACTTGCTCTTGTAATTTTGATAGATCATGTTGCAATTCTTCATCTTCATGAGTCATAGTAGAGCCTTCTGAAGGCTTAATGGGTGTTGAGTTATTTTTACGGGGCATCTTTTAGAACCCAATACTGATATCTATTCTACAATATGCCCTTGGAATCAATTCAAATTGATTCTTCAAACAAGACTTATGCAATTCGGAAAAAAAATACACACCTTTTTCTTGCTTTTGAGGAGCTTGATATTGAAATTGGATTATATTTGTGATTGAAGCACTTCAATATTTTATTTTCTTTAAAGACCAACGTAGCCCCCTAAAATTTCATTTTGAATGCCATAGGTCCGACCCGATTTAGATTCTTCAAGACAAAATTGTGTCCAATATCCCATTAATCAATTATGGACTGGTTCAGTAGTGCAAACTTGTACGGCTTGACACGTGTCACTGTTTTGTCCTTCGTCTCTGAAATTGATAGCCAAGAAACTGCGGTCTGTGTACTTGCAACCACTTTTTATGGCACTCCAATCCGATGCCCAGAGAGAGAGTTATTGAACTTTTCCCACGATCACCTCTTTGAGATGAAATTCAGGAGCCCGAAAAAGCACTACCTTCCACAGATCATATCTCCAAAAATATTGCGAACCAAGCTCTGAAATTTTTTTTACGAGTTTCTCAGATTTCAGATTTTGCACCCTAAAAAATTTCAGATTTTGAACCTTCGTAGAAAAAAAGATTATAGAGAAAATGCTACGATGACCGTTTAGTTGTGTTGAAACCCTAGAATCCAAAAGTGCCCGATACCAAATGTTGGGTAACTAGCTCCAAAAATAGAAGAAAAGAGATATCAACACCTTATAAATAAGCCACTTCTAGGGGGGAACCTTCAATACATTACATAAATGAACAATTCTTTAGAGATGATACAATTAACAAAACCTCCTTTCTATATAGAGTCTATGGGGCCATAATGTAATCCTAGTGGGGCACAATGTAATCCTAGCCGACCTAACAATAATAATTTAAGGGCACAATTATAACAAATGGGGTTTACAAAGGTACAATAATAACAATAATGGGGTTACACAAACAAAAATAAGGGACTATGCTAGTAATATAGGGACATAACATTCACGACTGGGTCGCACTTTTTGGGGCAATATATGCGACCTGGGTAGCAGGTTCTGGGCAGAACACTGTGAGTTGTCCTAGGATTTTCCTGAAAAGTGCGACCTATTAGAGAAAGGGATTTTGGTGTTATTTCTTGGCTGAGAGATAGGATTTGATGGTTGAATTTAGACTTTCCATTTTGTACACTTAAGAATGTAATGGTTTTGTGCAGATATAGCAAAATTGAGGATCAATTGGAGAGAGAGAGACATGGACACATTACGGTCAGAGATCTAAGAGGATCATGGTGTCCATAGTGCATTGGCCAGGTTTGGGGTCCTGAAGTTTGTGGAGAAACCTTTGATGAGAGCTGGGGAGCCCTTGTTTTCCTGGATTGTCAACTATTGGGCTCTGAACCAGGAGATATTTATAGTGTAGGGGCACCAGATCGAGTTGAATGTCCAGGATATATATATATATATATATATATATATATATATATATATATATGTATCCAGTGTTACCATGAGGATGAAACATCATGGAGTTTGTAGAGCACTATTTCCGACCAGGTCTCCATGTGAAGGGGACACGAATAACAATCGGGGATCTAGAGAGGCTAGAGACCCATGTTGTGGCCGCAACAGTGATGTGGATCCTGGGAAACCAGACACTCCACCACATCACTAGGGGTCAGATGATGCTTGTTGAGATTGTCTTGAGTGGGACCTACTATGGGTGGGCCCAAATGATGCTATCTTCGTTGAAATGATAATTGTCACTATGCAAGCAGCAAGTGAACCATGACTGTGCATATCGCACAGTTTTGTTCTCGCTCTTCTTTCAGAAGATCCCAACACTCCGAACTCGCATATAGATCTAGTACAGGGGCCCGAGAGAGCCCAGGATACACCGTTGAGGGTGGCTACTGTGTAGAGGGGGAGGTGGGGCAGTCAGACAGGTGTTCCGACCCGAGTTTTTCACTCATTGAGATCAGATTCCACTGTACATACATGACTATCCCTATAGTGGGATGAGTTATGATGGGGACTCAGACTTGCCACTACTGCCTGGTCGAGCATGGGGTCTCGATGGTAAGTGACAAGTTGCTAATATTTTATGTGCATTTTAAATTTTCAGAAGATTGTATATGGTACTGATTCATTCACTTTTGGTATGCAGATACAACACCAGTGAAATCGGTTGGGTACATGGGATGGCCCGTGGTAGTAGTAGTTGCAAGACCTAGTGGGATGGGAGAACCGAAAAATGAGGATACAGTGGCCCTCCTCGAGGACATCTGTCATAGATGTGAGAGGATTTTGACTGGTGTTTTAGAGCACATCTAGCAATACTTGAATTACCAGTACATAGAGCCATGAATTAGTCTACCCTCGGAGTGGCGAGGGGTCATGCGGCGCATGGCGATGGTCTAACAGGGGATGCATGATGTACGAGTAGTAGGAGCAGAGCCATTGGCCCAAGATCCTCCAGATAGTGATTAGGTGTAAGGGCATGTGGTACCCCTAGTAGTGAGTTTTTTGTAACATGCTATGGGCATGTCAAATGTATCAAAGTTGATGGACTCTAAAACATGTTGAACGACACATATAATGGATATGCATCATTTTTATGGTTTATCTTATTTTCTTGTGCTAAATGTGTTTGATAAGTGAAAATATAGAATATTTTTTACAATGCTATCTACATAGTTATTTTGTGCTCTAGGTACACGAATAAATGTAATTATTTCAAATTCGTGCATCAAAATATTCACTCATAAATATCTTCTAAAAAGGATAGGATTATGCACACGATAGACACCATTCAATTGCATGACAAGAAGCAAGGAATCTAAATGAACATGAAGGTGAAAGATGTGATGGGAAAGGGCATCAACTAATAAACCTTGCACTGAGTCATATTCAGCCTAGTTATTGGTGGCAGTATGCATACGCCATTCGAGAGAACAAGCGAATGTAAGGGGGTAAAAATGGCCCAACCTGCCGAGGCTAGATTATGGGAGTAGCGACTTGCACCATTGTCGTAACCGATATAACGTGTGGATGGGAGGTCCATCTAAAAGGTGCCACAAGACAACAAATGAGAGGATGATGAACAATGCTGGCAACCCAAACACAAGATAGAAATAAAACAAACACTGCGAGAGGGAGTGCTTTGGGTAGGATGTCTACCACCCGCACATCGATGGGTAGGTGGTCTGTGGGAGATGCCTTAGGGGTGACTTGTGCTCAGGTCGTGAAAGTCACCATAGACATAGATGGTGCCATTCCTCTTATGGGCGTGAAAGATGAAGTCAGGGGTGGAAAAGGCTTTCATGATGTCTTCATCATAGTAAGAGATGGGGTGAATGGTGGAAGGATAACCACATGACATGACAAAGAAACCCAACTCATGACCATGAGAAGAAAGGTTCACATGTACTTCATCATGGGGGGTGACAGAAGAACAAGCAGATAAGGGATCTAGTGATGTTGAGCCTACGGTGATCGTTGAAGGGAGGTCAAGCGAAACAGAAGGGGAAGTCTCAGAGGGAGCTTCCACCATAGATATCATGGATGATGATAGGTAGAGGATGGTGGCTGATGACTCCATCATCTCGATGAAGAGATATCCTCAATTTGGCCTGAAGCATACTACGTGAGGACGGGAGAGGTAGAATGGTTAAGTTCAACCTCATACTCTCGAACTACCTACAAACAGGTGTCGTAATGTGTGAGGTGGGGAAAACGGTGGCTATAATGGCCATGGAGATCATACAAAGCACAGGGGTGGTTGGTGTGAATAGTCTTGGAGTTATTGGCTACAGTCAAGGAAGGAATAGAGGTTTATGGGACCATAAACTCAGGGAACGCGACCTTAACCATGGGCTTGATGTGAGGTAATTCAGGAAAATGACGGGTGGCGTGACCAACAACACCACACAAAGCACATGGAGGGGTACACTTTGGAGGCTGAGGAGGAGCATGGTTTTTCGGGGTGGCCTTGTCTTTAGGTGCCTTATTTCAAGCTTTTCCCCCCTCACCTAAAGCTGTCACGACAGGAGTAGATTATTGTTGAGGTGGCTGAGGAATGGAAGAAAAGGGAGGGGTCATGGGGACCGGTTGAACTAGGGTCAAAGCAAGATAAGGTTTAGGCTAACTAGTGGGATAGTGGTTGGGGATCAATATACTAGACTAGGATCCCTAGGTTCATGTTAGGAATGGATAAGGTAGTCATAACAGGTACTAAAAATGCTCTAGGAGGGAGAGCTAGAAATGGTATCTGACCATAGGGGTAATGGGCAGGTGGGACAGCTCCAAGATGGTTAAGGCTATGAGGAACCATGATGGGAGGGTAGATAGGATCTTGGATACCAGCTGTAGATGAGAGGCCTTGAAGGGGGGGGTCCGAAAGTCTAAGTTGAGGTGCTAGGAGTAGGTTTCGAGGGGCTGGGTTGCTGACTAGTCGAAGCGAGCTACTTGAGGTCAGACCGAGACGATTACATCATGCAAATGTTCGATGAGTTGGGATCAGAGACAAGAGGAGAAATACCAGGGAAAGAACCAAGAAAAGAGGAGTCTTAGTAAAATATGGGTGAAACACTAGTCAAAGGTTCGACTATTTGTTTATTGGCCACCAAAGAAACGATGGACTCAGGGGAGGTCTAAGACTTCGGTTCGTAATATGTCTACTGGTAGATGGTGACAATATTTCTATTGTGAGGAAAGCACATCTTACGGTGAACTGTAGATGGGACAACATACATCGCATAAGTGTAGCTACGACCCAATATAATGTTGTAATCTAAGGGGGCATCAATGACTTCTACGTAAACACAAACAGTCTTTGCAAGAGTAATAGGAAAATTGTGAAACATGCCTATGGGCTAGGAAAAGTAACCATCCCACGCTTGGAAGGTGATAGTGGAATGGGCCAACTAAGGATATCTGAGTTTCTTCCAACCGAAGCAGACATAACACAGGTGGATGTCCCCTCATCAATGATACAATGGGAGACGTTGGCATTCTAAATCTTGTCAGGGATTTGGAGGGTGATGGAAGAAAAAAGGGGGGGATGTTCTGACCGTTCAACATCGAGGATGATAAAATGATCATCTAAATGATATAAAACACCCATGGTAGTTAGTAGATCTTTTCAATGTGAAGGGCACAACTGGAGGAGTTCCAACATTGAGATGGAAACAGGGGATTGTGCCAAATTATCTACTATACTATACGAATGGGGAGCTTTAAAAGAAGTAGTGTTTTGGCATAATTTTCCTTTGGGGATCTTGGTATGAACCTATACCTTAGGCTGAGGTATTTTTAAAGGACCATTTGTTGTTGAAAGAGGGGGCTTGGGGGCAGACGTAGCGAGAGGCTTGTTGTACTGACGGGACTAAGTTTGAAGGTTGATGTCAATGGTAATGGGTTGGTCAGAGTTCATCATGATAATCTAGTAGTCAAAGGTACCAGATGGAGGAGGCTGAGTGGCCACCTACCCTTCAGGAGGTGTGGTAGCCACGAATCCTTGTTGGGGGAAAGGATTGGTAAACACAACCGGCTGGATAGGTGTAGTATGGGAAGGAACCAAATGGGAGGCTTGTTGTCCTCGAGATGCTGTGTGAGCTTCCCACATCTGCTGCATCTGAGGTAAAAGAGGAAAATCATGGGTATAGTGACCATAGACACTGCAATAAGCATAAGGTTTTCTTGTGCAAACAAGCCTGTCCTACTTGGGCTGGGTGCCCTCTTTATAGTTAGTAGTGTTAGGTGTATTCCCTTGGGGATTTGGTTCTGGATTACCTGGGGAAGATTGGTTTTCATTTTTTTTCCTCTGATTTTTGGAAGTAGGAGGATTATTCGCACCCTCTTGTGCATACACCTGCCCCTGGGGGGGTGGTGGCTGCAGTTGAGGGGGTTGAGAAGGCAAGGGAGGCTGAGGTGCTAATGTTGGAGGAGCTGGAGCACCAAGCTACAGATATTGATAAATTTGGGAAACATTGTGGTAAAAAAGTTGGTAAAAAGGAGGAGGCATGCCTTGTCCTCGATACATGCTACCTGGAGGAGGAAAAGTTCTAGAGGAGTTGGCCCCTCCCTGAGGGAAAACATAATCCATGGGAAGATGAGTGTATGGATGAGAAAGGGCTCCAACAATACCATTAGTGGCATGGGATGCCCCCGCTACATTGGTACCACCAGGTGTAGGGAGATTAGGTAAGATAGTATAAACATAACTAGACTGTGCATAGATCAGGTCATATTTCAATGCAATCTGGAGGGTAGCTTCTTCTGTCTGAGGGAAATGAGATGCGAAATATTTGACAGTAGTAGGCAAAAGGGATCTGAGAAACCATTCCATGTAGACATGGTCTTCGAAGGTAGGGGATTCACATAGAATTTTTCTTCTCTGCCAATCTTGGACATGATCAGATAGGCGGTCATAGATGATTGACGAAAAGAGGTCAAAAGTTCAGTACTAGTGTCATAATGGAGGGAAATATAGAAGTAAGACAGAAAATCCCTGGCAAGAGTCATAAAGGTAGTATGACAGGAGGAGGCCTGGTCAACATACCACTTAGAAGCTTCTCCAGTAAGCATACGTTGGAACAATCAAAGATGTACAAAGTCATCGGTGATGGAGTTATGCGAACACCACATGTGGGAAGATCGAACATGGTTTGTAGGATCCTCTCCAGCAAGACCTTCAAAGTTGGGGATGTCAGAAGGGAGCTTGGTTGGCATAGCATGCCAACCAAGATCATGGTGTATGGGATCATTGATCAACTGGTTAAAATTGGGAATACTGAGGCCTACCATATAAGGGTGCAAAGGAGCAGTGGGGACAGTTCCTATTGTGGTCCCACTAGTAGTATTCCCAAAATTAGGGTCGGGGTTACCACCAGTATTAGGTCCTGAACTAGACATGGTGAAGGTGATAGGAGGAGAACCAGGGATAGAACCAGAAGGGGAACCTGATGAACCTGAAGTGGAGTCAGAATGGGGACTCAGTGGAGGACTAACTCGAATCCTACGCGGAGGAGTAAGTCTTCCTAACAGAAACTGAGGATGAAGGCCAAGAATTCTACGGGATAAACACCTTGTGGGTGCAATGATGGAAGAACAAACACAGATCACAGAAGGAAGAGAGACCAACAAGGGTAAGGAGGTGTAGGATCAAATTATTACATTGTCGAAACAAGGGTAGAGAGGTGCGGGATCAAATTATTACAATGTTATAGTCTTGGCTTGGTGGTGTAAACCAAGCGCTCTTCACTTGGGGTGTGTGTGTTAAGTGTGTTAATTTTAATTTTTAAACCCAAACATGTGTATAGAAAAAATAAAAGGGTGATGTATAATTGTAAATAAATCTGCAAATAACAGTAAAGTAAACTGAAATATGACAGAAAATAAATAGCTAAAGATGCATCAACTTAAACCCAAGGAGGAGGGCTTCCCAATAACTAGTCTATGGGTGGGAAAAAATCTAGTCAAAATGCACAAAATGGCCAATGTATATAAATTCGAGAGGGACAGGGATGTAAAGGTCAAATTTGCTAGAAATGGGTACAGAAAACAGCAAAAAACCAAAGGGAAAAATGCTGCAAATGAGGTGGTGAAAGGCTACAACCCAAAGGGAAATGGAGGGGACCCTAGAGGAGGACCAAAAAAACTAAAAATAGGTGTTTTGGATGGATAAATAACCAATCTGAAATGGATCTGAAGGTATGGGATTAGATCTGAAAAATGGATGAACACACTGAAATCTTAGATGACCTGCTTCAGCTAAAATCCTCCTAGAAAGGTGGAAGCATACAGAATCCCTAGGGGGCTAGGTTCCTACTTTGATGAGTAAAATAGAGAAATTACAGGTCCATAATGTGTGTATATGGAGGTTAGACAACCCTAAATAGTAGCCTAGACAAACCCAGAAAAATCACAGAAAAATTCTCGCAAAAAGTACAGGTCGCAGTTTCTGACCTATTTTGAGCAGAGGTCGTAGTTTTGAGGCTTTTTTCTACGCCCTGAAGGTTGAGCTCGTAGGTTTTGGCCCAAAAAGTGCAACCTGCACTTCCGACACTCTCAGGAGTAGGTTTTAGAAAAAAGTGTCATCTCAGTTGTGACCGATACTTGTCACCTGCACAATAGGCCCGAAAACACACATAAGTTAGAATTTGTATTGTTTTAGGGTTTTAAAGTTAAAAAAAAAAACATCAAGAAAATAAAAACAAGAAGCTGAAGAAAAATTATAGGGGTTGAAGTAGATGGTCATGTAGGGATTTGACAGTGGTCGTAATTATATCCCCAGTGGAGTCAGCAGTTGTTAGTATGAATTCTAATTGCAAGCGTACAAAAAAGCTCACTTTATTTGTGCATAAAAAACAACCCTATCATCAAATATGGTTGCCAATTTCTTTATATTTGTAGGTAGTTGACCAAGAAAAAAACTACAAAATCCAGATTTATACAGTTAAATACATTAAACAACAAATAAAAGCAAGAGTTGCTCCATGCATCCAATAGACAAGACAAGAATATTTTTAAAGAATTTTGTATTTATGACACCTGGGAAGGGAAAATAGAAAGATGTTACCTATCCCCCTCAATGGGATGGGTTCTTATATGTCCTCAGTGCTTCAGATCTAAGATTTCTCTGTCTTGATGGTGTAGAAAACCCAGACAAAAAATGGAACTCTAGGGGAGTTCACATGCAAAAAAGATAGAAAAATATTACAATGATGGAGTGATCTTTAGGCAACAAAAGGTAGTGAATGAATGGAAAAACCCTTCTATTTATAAAAAAATATTGACTTAGTCTAGATATTGGTGCATAATTAAAATATTATTAACTAAATCTATTTCCAACTTTTATGGAATATTTTATTATATTTGTTGGAGGGAAAGAGAATTTGAATTTGGTCAAATCCCTTTATTTGTAAATAATAAATAAATAAATTATTTATTTATTATTTTAAGAGTGTGGTTGAGTAATAATTAAATAAATAATAATTTGTTCAATTATTTATAAATTATTTAGTCAAATTTAACAAGGAATATCATTTAAATAATTATTCCTAGAAAATAATAAGATAAATAGTGATTTATCTAATTAATTTTCCTTTTTTGGTTTAAATATGACGAGGAATATTAATTAAACTGTTGTTTAACTAATTATTCCTTGAGGAAAATCAAACAAATGAGGATTTATTCAATTATTCCTCATGGGGTTTCCTGTTTATACCATAAACAACTTAATAAATTATGGATTACTAAGTTATTTTTCATAGTGAAAGAAATTTTACTTAGGGTAAAATTTGTCTCACATGGTGTGCTTTGGTCCATCTAATAGTAACAGGTTAGATGACCAAAAATTGGTGTAATAGTGTGTAATGGTTCTTTACTGTAATCTTGTTCAATGCACGAAAGTCCACACACATGCACCATGTTCCATCCTTATTTGGCACAAGAATAATAGGTGACCCGCATGGCGAAGTAATGAGTTTGATGATCCCCTTGTCCAACAAGTCTTTAATTTTCTTTTTAATTTTTTTACTTTTCATCACTGGCATCATGTACATGCCAATGTTATGAAGAGGAAAATCTTGTTGCAATTGTATTTCATGTTGGATTCCACTCTTCAGATGCAATCCCTTGGGATCTTGAAACATCTCATCAAATTGGTTAACAACCTCAACTAAATAAGACTTCAGTCTCGAGTCACAACCTTGAAAAGCTTCATTATCAACATAATTCTTTTATTTGACCATTAAAAGCACAAAATTATTGCTAGAGTTAATAAGTCTCTTCATTTCTCTACCATCCACAAGTGCAAGATTTAGTTTATTTTGATGTGCTCTAACAAAGTACTCAATACCATATTTGAACTAGTGATACTTGTTTTCATGGCGATGAAAAATAGCTTTTCTATCATAAAGATATGGGCTTCCCAAAACAATTCCAGAAATACCAAGTGGAACTACATCATGTTCAACTTCATCAAGAAAGTTTGTTGTAATTGAAAATCTAAGTATGAATTTCCTCGTCACTTGTAACTTTGAATTCATGCACATCCAACCTAAAGGATAAGGTCTTCGATGAGGAATGGTTTTTAAATTGGACTTCTTGACTAAGTCTTTGGAAATAAAATTTTCTTGTGAACCACTATCAAAGAGTGTATCAATTTTCGTATGCTTTGAAATAATCGAATATGGAAAAGTTCAATTCTGTTTTTCTCATCTTGAGTATCATTAGGACAACGTGAAGAGACAGTGCTTTCTATGTCCTTACCTTTTATTCCCATTATTTTTATCTTTGTTTCATATCCCGAATGAGAGCCTAAGTCATGTTGTGTAGTTGCAACTGTATTTTGCCTCCCTTTTTTGTTAAACTTATTTGGTTTCATCTTAAGATGAAGCTTCCAACAATGAGCTTCATCATGACCCTCTTTGGAAGATTTTTTTCATGTTAATTTTTATCCTTCCTTCTTGACAGATGCATTCTTCTTTCCTTTCCATTTGAATTTACTCTTTCCTTTGTCTCCACTTTGAAATGGATTTTCGCTACCCTCTTGTGAGATGCTTTTCCCTCTTTCTTCAAGATGTGTTTCCCGAACACAAACCTAATATAGACTTGTAGTATTAAACATAAGGGTAGTATGACTTCAATAAATGTGTAAACCCCTAATATATTTCAACAAGGAGTCTTGTGATGAAAAATCTACACCTAAAATTAGAGATATTGTTCTAAACTCTTAGGTGTAACTTTCCGCACTTTGACCATTTAGTTTTCTCAAATTCTACCAATCCATAATAGCCTTATGCATATAAGATAATGGATAAATTTTCCTCTAAATGTAGAAATAAAATATATCCAAGAGGTTGAGACCTTACCATTCTTTTTCATATCCTCTTGTGTTTTGGCTTTTCGCCAAATCAAAGAAACACTTTCCAACCTTAATGAAGAGAGCTGAGTCTTTGTTTCATCATCTTTGATTTTTTGAATCCTACAATATACTTCAATTTGTTGAACCCAATTATCAAGTTTTTCAGCATTCACTTCACCGTTATACATAGGAAATTCAAGTTTAATATCAAGCTTCAATAAGGAAGTTTTACCATGACCCTTTGGGGTGTGTGGAGGTGTTTGAGTAAAGGTTGTGGTGGAAGAGGATGAAGATGAAGGTGAGGATGGAGGTGAATATGATGGCGGAGAAGAAGGTGGTTTTTCACCATTTCCTTTTGAAGGAATGTCATCATATCATCATTTTCCTCTAGAAGAACCCTCTCCTTTTGAAGGCTAGGAACTCTCTTGAATTTCTCTCTTTAGAGAGAAATTTCACCATTTTAGTCTTGTAAAAGAATTATTGTCTGAAAGTCTTCTCATCCTCCAACATATTATTAGCTTCTCCTTCATGAGACATGCTTACTAAAGCTTCAGGTACATCTGGAGGTGAAACTTGTGTCGATTGAAGCAAATGTGCTCTCCTTGTCCTTGTCCCAAATTGAGAACCTGCACCCATAATATTTCCTTCTCCTTTCTTGACTTTCAACCTTGTAAGCATCTGAAACACTTGAAAACCAAATAAATCCTCACATCATCAAAGAAAACCAAATCTATGATACCAAACTTGATCTGAATATGTATGTGTTTGAGGATTGTGCAAATTGTAAGAAAATTGAATGAGTTTTTGAGGTACTTAAGTTAAATTCTTTAACACATTTCAACATGAATTTAACTCAAAAAAATTAGAAATAATAGAGAAACAAAGCCATAGCAATGACCACAAAACAATAATTGATGAAGGAATTCACCCCTCCTAGGATACATCTCCTAGTCTAACTTCCAATGTTTGACCCTCTTTCATTATGGTCATAAGATGGTGATTACAATGAGTTAAAATGCTCAAATGGCTTAAAAACCCACTCCAACAGATTCAGAGCTATCAAAATTGATTATATACCCTCTTTCTTCTCCAAAAAACCCAAAACTAAGAAATTTATGAGCTTCCCTAGCTTTGATGCTATTCGCTCTACAATTTCACCAAAATCTGGCACATGTCATACAATTTTGCCCAAGTTTCTGCTAACGGAGTGACAAATTGGCGAAAAATCAGCCCAAATCGTGGAACGAATAGTTTTTCCATTGATGCCTTAAGTCCAAAAAACTGGGTCATGTGGTGGGGCCACGTACTCTGGGGCCAGGGTTAACTGTCTACGCCCACTAGCTGGGCCCCCAAATCCTCCGTGCCCACGGTTACAGTACCACCACATGTCTTGGGGCTGGAACTTGTGGTGGGTAAGAAACACTAGTGGTTCCGCTATATGTCATCACATGCGGCGATATCCGTTGATGGTTAGGCTTATGGTGGGCGGCTAGAGCCTAGCTCGCCCCCCTCTCCCCCCCAACAATATACACCTTAAATATAACAAACCTGTCCTCCATTAACAAGGAATATAGTGGCATAATGATAATCAACTTGCCTTTTTCAATGAAGGTCATGGTTTCAACTCCCGTCGAGTCTCATTCGGACTTCTAACCAGGGAAAATTTTAGGGGCTAATATTCGTAGGTGGGCTAATATTCCATTTTTTTCCCAAATAAAATATTCGCCATTTTCCATTTTTCTAAAAATGAATTCACCAAAATTTTATAGTATAAAATTATTTTACCTTAAAAATCGCCAATATTATATATTGTCTAATATAAAATAATTAAAAATATAAACATTTTTACAAAATTGTCTTAAAATTTTTTAAAATTTGGATATTACAGACTAATAATATTCGCCAAGATTTCTAAACTTTAAGATAAAATTTTCCCTGCTTCTAACTAAAATTTTAGTGGCCCCCATGCTGTGACATGGTGGCCTCAGGTTGGGCGACGTGGCAGCCTATGGTTGGCCACTAATCAACCAATCAAATGCATGCATGTCGGTTTCCACCAAGCATGTCATGTGTCAAGCATTGGTAGGCCTAAGAAATTTAACTTTCGACCAATTAGAAGAGGTCATGTGGTAGCTTACCACTAGCCCAAAATACACAATCAGTAGTACATTTTTTGCCAAATTTGCCTGTTTGGAAAAATGAACAGAAATATGTTATGGGAGCATACGATTTTGGTTTTTCATGAAATTAATTGTGTTGGATTCAAAATTTTGATATCTACGCAAGCGCACAAGTTTCGAGTCATTCATACAAGTTTCATTTTTGAGCATATTTTGAGCATCAGACCAAGGCACCTAGAAAATTTCATAGGCTAATTAAAATAATGTTAATTGTCATTATATTCTTATGGACATGATTATTAAACAATAAATCCATGTATGTAGTCCATGGAAGTTGGCATATTGTTTTCATCCATATAAGTCAAAAATAGTTGACCATGAATATAATCGATGAATAAAAGGGCAACTAATTAGTTGACAACCAATAAATTATCATGTATGATGCAATATATTGTTACATTTATTGATTATATAAGTTGAGTTAACTTCCTGAATATATGTGATTATATTGGTAGATTTAAGTGGTAATGTACCATATCTCGATGACTATGCATTGCTACAAAGTGGTAATAGGGATCAATGGTTGAAACTCGAGATATTTTTTGGGTTGGAAACTAGAAATATTAGAGTCAACCATGGAGAGTGTTGAATATGGAGTAAAAAATCTCAGTTTGACCTTGCCTTGGTCAAACTAGAGATAATTTGAATTTCCATATCAGCATAACCTTGGAGGTAGTTAAATGAGGCGACATAGCTCTTCTCACTTAGTTAACTCAGTTAATTCAAGTTAGAGAAGATTTAGTTTAGTTCAGTATGATTGATTGCTAATTTTTAGCAATCTATTTTAGTTAAGTTGAGTTATTATCAGTTAAACTAGTTCCAATTGTTGGATAAAATAGTGGAAGGTCAAGTTGTGGAGTGTAAATTTAATCACACTCATTGGTCATCTAGTTAACTGATCAATCAACCCAAAATAACTGATGCATGCAGAGAATTCGAGATACCCAATTGAGATGGAGATTCCAAGGCAATGTATTATCAGTTGTAGACTATTCCCATGTATATAGGTGGTGCATGAGTCAAATAATGCACCTACATGAATTGCACAATCCAATTGAGGAATTTCCCTTAAAAATAGGGGTTAATTACTCAAGGAAATAGGATTTTGGAGGCTTGAAAATTTGGATAATTATTGGCTAGGTTCAATCGACTATGCAGAGACATAGACTATACACTTGCAAGTTGTGCTCAAGCTTGAGAAAGCATTATATTTCATCTCTATTCTTTGATTAATACAATACAGATTATAAGAGGTTTTGAGTCATTGGTTTCCCCTAGATAAATATTTGTGCATGTGTAATGTTTCTTCTTTTATGTTGATATTATGTTTTTTTGATCATGAATTAGCTTCCATGGATCAGTATATTAGCTTCCAATCTTAAGATTTAGTAAATTTCATGAGCAGTTTAGAATCTACACATTAATTTCTACATGGTATCAGAGAAGGATTCACCATAAAAGAAGAGATTTCAAAGTTGTCTTTGCAGGAGGATTAGATTTGTAGGATCAATTCCTCAAATATAGAAGGATGGATTTATATGGACTAAGACTCAAGTATTCACTTGAGGGAAGCTCGAATTATGTTACTCAGAAGGACTGCATGGAGGGAGTGCTAGAAGATAATGGGTTGAAGGAATTTTTTGAGAGTGAAATTCTAAAACCAGTAGCAGTTGATACTCAGAATCTAGTAGAATGGAAGAAGTGTGTATCCAGGGCAAGGAGAATCATATTGGAGCAAGTAAAATATTGTATTGTCTCAAATATACATGGGAAAGAGATTCAGTATGAAATGTGGAAAGCATTAAAAAAGTATGTGCTACAATAGCAGCAACCGCAAGAAACTGTGACTAAAGGATAAACTTCAAATTATCAAGATGTAGAAGAATGACTCAATTCAACAGTAACTAAGTAGGTTCACACAATTTCATGATGAACTTGTAGGAGTTGGTGTCACGGTCCCAAATGATGATTTGGTGAGCCTGAACCTTTGAGGCAAACCCAAGAGTTTGCACAACTACCAATATTTAGTGAATATGAGGGACAAACTACCGAATTTAAAACGCTTATGGTCTGATTTAGTAAAGGAGTAAATAAGGAGGAATATCATAGATGAGAATTCATCCAAGGGTGGGGATGAAGAAAATTTTTCCTTGATGGAAATAAAAGGAAGGGAAAAGGGAAGAAATTCCAACCCACACGATAGTCCAGTCAAGGGGGCAAGAAGAAAGAATTGTCAAAAATTAAGTGCTTTTACTATCTTGAATTTGGGCATTATGCCATGAACTATAAACATAAGAAGGAAAGCAAGAGGACCTTAGGAGGAGTGGTAGGTGAAGCATTGACTTCACAATTCAAACTTGAATTCACTATCTTTTCATGCATGGTAAGCATAGTTATGGGAAGTGTGTGGTATTTGGATAGTGGTGGCTCATTCCACTTGATGGGGAACAAAAAAAAATTCAGTGACTTGGAGGACAATTTTATGCAGATGCTCATTGAGATGGGAGGTGACAGAAAGTGCAATGCGACGAGGATCGACACAATAAACTTTGACAGGTAGTATAGCTCCCCTCTCAGGCTCAAGGATGTGATTTTTGTAGCATTTCTAAAGAAGCACCTAATTTCCATCACGGTATTTGAATACCATGGCTACGATGTGATATTAAACAAAGGGATGGATTTCCTGAGACACATTACCATGAGACAAGTGAAGCATATTGGGGTTCGAGTTAAGAACCTTTACAATCTATATTTTAAACACTATTTTTAATTGATCACAAAGGCAGAGATGGTGCTAAGTCATGATGTTGATGAATTATGGCATAGAAGACTTCATCATTTGCATCATGGAGCTTTGAAGATCATGCAACAGATTACCACAAGCCTCCCAAAAGGAGCACTAGAGTAGCAAGATACATGAAAAGGGTGTACGTTGGGGAAGTACACGCATTAGAGGTAATTTCAGCCTAAAATTGGCCTTATTAGGAAAAATAATAAAATAATAAAATAAGAGTTATGAATTTTGGAGGGAAAAGAAGAAAACTACTTTTTTTAATTGTATTTTTGGCTTATCTTGTGATAGGTTTACTCAAATTTCAAGTGTAGACACTTGTTGGATGTGGAAATCAATTCCACATCTAACGAGTATCCATTATTCATACTTCTAAAAAGACCCGCATTTATATAAATTGAAAATACACACATTTTTTAATGTATCTTCATTTTTTATCAATTTGGGTCTTCTCAGAACTATGTATAATGGGCACTTTTTGGACCTGGAATTTAATTATTCTTCCAACAAGTGTATAGAATTTAAATTTAAATAAACCTATAAGGAGATAAGCCAAAAGTAAAATTAAAAAATTAGTTTTTTCTTCTTTTCCCTCCAAAATATCTACATTTATGTGTTTTTTAAATTTAAACAATTTTGATTGGTTTACATATTATAACATGGAAATTACATGAAAATTTAATGGAAACTTTTAGGGTAAAATTTCCTTTAATGAAAGCCACCTCCAATGATCGAGACAATAGGGTGCATGCAGTCCTTGAAAGGATCCACTCTAATGTATGTGGACCTTTCTCGACAACCTCCACTGCTACGCACAAGTATTATGTTATATTTGTAGATTGTTTCTCACAAAAGTGATGGATCTTCTTCATGCAGAAAAAATACCAAACATTATCCAAGTTTTTTGAATTTAATGAAATTTTCTATAAAGAAACTGGCTCTCAGGAGCAATAATGAAAGTGATTATGTGTCTAATGAGTTTAAAAATTTCTATGGAAAGGAATGAATTTGATGAGAATTGATGACACCCCACAACCCAAAAAATAATGGGGTGGATGAGACGAAGAATAGAAGTATTGTGGGAGAAACAATGGCAATGTTGCATGACCAAGGCCGACCATTGTAATTATTGGTTGAAGCATGCAACAAAATAGTCTATTTTCAGAATAGGAGTCTTCATCTGATTCTTGGGATGAGTACACCAAAATAATTGTTTTCAGGGAAGAAACTAGATGTGTCACACTTTAGGATCTTTGGAGAATGATTATATTTCCATGTCTCCAAGGAATTGAGGAAAAAGCTAGAGTCGACATTCTAGTTAGAGATATTTTTTGGGTACATAAAAACACCTCACAACTATCGAGTTTACTTTCCATCCCTCAGAATGACAGTTGTTCAAATGGATGTGGAGTTTAATGAGGAGAAAGCAATGAGGTGTTCCCTTGAGAGGGAGTTTGAGTTACATTCAGATCAAGATATTTTGTCTCCAAAGGAAGAACGTGAGGAAGTTGTGAAGAATCCACAAGAAAAGGAGTAGAGTCTGGAGATAGCCACTCAAGAAGATACATCCAAATAATGAAGGAAACAAACAAGTGAAGCTGAAAAATTATTGCAGGATGCTAGAGAAAATGTGGGAACACCCACTTCATAGCAGAGACAAAGGAGGTCATTGGACTGGTACACTGACTACATGGCTCTGATCACTAATATAGTAGAGATAGAACAATCCTCATTCATGGAAGAATTAGAGAAGAATGTATGAGTTGATGCTATGGTAGAGTAATATGATTCCATTGTAAAAAACAATTATTAGGAAGTGGTCCAATGACTAGCAGAGAAATAAAGGGTAGGTTCAAGATGGATTTACAAGGTAAAACATGCAATGAACAAAATAATAGAGAATCATAAGGCCATATTTATGGCCAAGTGTTCCTCATAGCTTGAAGGTATTTACTATGATGATACCTTTGCTCCAGTAGAAAGGTACTCTTCCATCAGATCAATTTTAGCACTCATTGCACAGATGGGATGGAATATCTACCAGATGGATGTGCAGACAACATTCCTCATTGGAGCTAAAGAGGAGGAGTTGTACATCAAGAAACCATAATTTTTTGACACGATTGATATAGATTCTCATGTGTGTAGACTCAAGCGAGCATTGTATATATTGAAGAAAGCATCTTGTGCTTGGTACACCAAGATTGATAGTTATATCACCACTTTGGGCTTCACCACAAGTGAAGAAGATTCAAACCTCTTTCACATTTTAGTATAAGGTAAATTTTTTATTATTGTATTATATGTTGATGAGTTAATTTTAACTGGTGATGAGCAGTTGATTAGATATTGCAAGGAGGACCTTGAAAGAGAGTTTGAAATGAAGGAGATGGGTCTCATGCACTATTTCCTACTATTGGAAGTATGGAAAGGAGAAGGGGAACTATTTGTCTCTTAGGGAAAGTATTCCAACAAGACACTTCAGAAGTTCCACATGTAGAATTTCAAGCCCATGGAAACACCTCTAACGACCAACTAGAGGAAGGAGGATGCCACTTCAGGTGAGGAAGTGGATGACATTGTTTAGAGGAAGTTGGTGGGTTCACTAATGTATCTTGTGAACACATGACCAGACATGTGCCATGTAGTCAACCAGTTAATCCAAGCTATAGTTAGACGAACCAAATAATTTTGGAGGTATACTAAACATGTTATACGGTACCTTAGAGGGAACTACTCAGTTTGGACTATGGTACAAATGAGAAATGTGGGTGAATCTATGTGGATTCACAGATGAAAATTAGGAAGGGATTCCATCAGAACGGAAGATGACATCAGGAGGAATTTTCTGTGTTGGGTCAAAAATGGTTTCTTGGTACAATAGAAAGGAAATATCTATGGCACTCAGCTCAGCAGAAGAAGAGTACATGGCTATCATTCAAACAACATGTGAGGAAATATGGATGATTAAAATTATTGTTGTGTTATTTGGTTAGATGATGGATCCTACTATGATTTACTATGATTATTAGAGTTGCACCAATCTCTCTAAAAATCTTGATTTTCATGATTGATCCAAGCATATAGATATCTAGTATCGCCATCGATGAGATTGTGTGCATAGATGGATCATGTTGCCGTAGTACATTATGATAGAGGAGAAAGACATAGAAAATTTTAAAAAGGCTTTGTCAAGAGGAAAATTTGAGTTCCATAGAGGTAGGATTAGAGTGGTAGATAATTCCTTTATTTCTAAGAGGGAGTGTTGAAAATGCATTAAGAAATTTTTAGTTTGACCTTGCTTAGTCAAACTAGAAAAAATCAAATTTCCACATCACTTGAATATTGGAGGTAGTTAATTGAGGTGACATGGCTCTTGTCACTCAGTTAAATTAGTTAATTCGAGTTGGGGAAGCTTGATTTAATTTCAGTATGATTGATTGCTAATTTGTAGAAATTTGTTTCAGTTAAGTTGAGTTGTTGTGAGTTAAACTAATTCTAATTGTTGGATAAACTAGTGGAAGGTAAAGTTTTGTAGTGTAACTTCAATCACACTCAGTGGTAATTTAGTTAACTGATCAATCAACCAAAAAAATCATATGCATGTAGAGAATTTGATTTACCCGTTTGGTATGGAAATTCCAAGGCAATGTACTCTCAGTTGTAGACTAGTCCCATGTGTAGAGGTGGTGCACACATTCAAAGAATGGGAATAGAGTAACTACAGAATCCAATTGAGAAATTTACCTAAAAAATAAGGGCTAATTCGTCAGGGAACAACACAAGGAAATAGGAGATTGAAGCCTTGAAAATTTGGCTAAGTATTGGTCGTATTCAGTTAGTCAAGAAAAGAGATAGAATATAAACTTGCAGGTTCTACTCAGGCTTGAAAAAGCATTGTATTTCATCTCTATTATGTCACTATTGCAGTGCACTGTAGTAAGGGGTTTTTAGTAGTTTATTTCCCCTAGATAAATATTTGTGCATATGTGATGTTTCTTATTGCATGTTGGTATTATTTTTTATCGGTCATGAATTAGCTTCCACAAATAAGTAGAGTAGCTTCTAGTCTTCTGATTTAGTAAATTTCATGAGTAGTTTAGAATCTACGCATTCATTTCTACAGATATTTGGAAGAAAATTATGGTGATATGAATGAACTACTTAACCAATTTAATTAACTACTTAGTTGATTTGATAATTACAATGGTTGGTCAGTATTATTACGATCTATCTGACTAAATAATATACTAATTTGACCACTCTATTGAAATATATCTATGGTAAACTAGCATATTTTATCATTTAAATTGAGTAAATGGTTGATTGGTTTGACTACGTAACTTACTAATGCATTATATCAATTGGTTTCACTAGATTTTTTCCCATTTCAATGGTTTAGTTGGATTTATTTGACAATCAAGTAGCACAAATATGCAGTTGAATGATATATGTTGTTAGTAAATTTAGCCAATCAGTCAATTGAATTAACAACTTAGTCGACCTAATTGTTGATAAATTGGCATATCACTTTGGTCAACTCAATTGATGGTAATTTTGGATATCACTTAATTGACTTCATGAGTAATTGATTGGTATCATTTTGGTTGACATAATAAATGTTCAACTACCATACCTCTTAGTCAACTTGACCGGTGTTCAACTAGCATATCACTTTGGTAGAATCAAATCATGACCACATATCATATTACATTAGTTAATTTGAATTGAGGATTAGTTAAATATACCATTCAATTAGTTTACCTTTGTTGTCGACCAAAATATAAATTGTTTGATATAATACATGGTTGACCAATTCAATTATTTAGTTAGTAGGAATTTTCATTAAACCAACATGATACATTGGTTAATTGGTTGGTTAAGTTGATATCCCATACGTTTCAAATCGTCAACTAAAATTCACCTATAGGTATATATTTGGGTGAGCTAGTTTGAGAGAGAACATCCTTGAAGGTTTTGAAGCAAGGTTTTTACATCAAAAGTGTTATAAAATTATTTTAAACTATTAATATGGAGGAGATACCATATATTAACTTACATTAGTTTACATCTAAGATACCACTCTCATATCGTTGGATAGACACACTTTATGCTCCATTTTTCTAGCTCCTTAGCAAGACGGTGAGGAAATGCTTTGTCTTAGTTATTAGAGTGAAAATGGATTTGTCCTCATCTTCTATATTTTGGTTTCCCAACATGATGAATTTGATATAAAATAACATGACTTAGCATGGGGTCAAGAATTGAAGCCTTAGTCTAAATTCTCTTGGCCCTAGGTATCTATATTCATCCTCCATGAATTATGAGAAGCCTATATAATAAATACATTCTAGTGGAGAAAAATATATAGACACATAGGTTATTACCCTTATTCTAGTGGATTTCTCAGGAGTACTTCCCTACATTGTTGTGGTGAACCCAATCATAGAAAGTGATTGGAGAAGGAACAAAAGTGACTAGGAAGGAAGTTATCTACATCAAATATATAATTATAAGATATTGATATATTTATTAATTTAATCTACATATTGTTTCGAACCCTCCAATTTTAGTATTATATGTTTTGGATTTGGAAATATTATATCTTCCAATTAGATCAACATTTGCACATAACTAACCCTTCATTTGGATACAAGGTGTTTTTTGTTTAGTTGTGGTGTGTGTAGGTTATATGAATTGGAAGTGGGTGTAGTATATTTGGAGTTGGATAAAGGTCTTCCATGGCTTGTCTGATAAAAATCCACACCAACTAGTGAAGGTTGAAGGTAGGTCCATCACTGACCTCCTTATTTTCCATGAAAGTGAAGATATTTTTGTAGAATATCTAGGGGAAAACATAAGTAGTTTAACATCACTATTTAGTAGATCTAGGAGAAACATATAGTAATCAATATACCCTTCTCCGATGGGAATTTTATGAAAAAAAATTACCCCAACAAAATCCAAATCAAAGGGTTTATACTTTTGAATGTTCTTATAATTTTTGTGTCTCAAAATTCCAAGGGATTTTTCGAGGCCATAAATGACATTTTTAGATGCTAGAAAATATAGTATCACTATGTACTTGTCATACATATGGTCATACCTAGTTAAAATGAAGAATATAAAAGGGATATTTCCAACAAGATACTGCAAATGAGAAACAAATCCAATATGATAAAGTTACACATGAATCAATGAAGGGGAATAAATTATAGAAATCCTAAATCATTTGCATAAGAAAATAGACCATAATCTTGAATGCAAGAAAGATTAGGAATATAGAGCATATAATAGAAGCAGGGATACCAAATATTCATGACAATCTAGGACTACGATTATTAATTAGTCCCACTTCCGAAGCCAATTAATGAGAAAAGAATACACATCCTCTAAGTCCAATGGTAGCCAAAGTCTATCTCTAGTTAGAAATCAATGGAAAAAGTATTAAAACAATTATTTGAATGGAAATATAAGAAAAATAAAGCCTCTTAAATTCAATAGATACCATAATAAGGGTTATGAGGTAAAGGTTTAGCAATTGATAATTAGAAAGTATCTTCAATTACACAATTACTCATCTAATTTGGATGCTATAATAGCTATATATCACTTAAAGGTAAAATAATCCATTTGGTGGGACTATCCCAAGTCGGTCAAGAAGTTGGATGATAATAAGATATCTTAGAATAAATTCGAGAAGTAATTTCAAAAGAAGTATATGTTATATCACTATTATGACAAAATGATATAAGAATTATTTGAACTCAAATCAAGCTTTAACTTATGACAATGCATGAATATGAGAGGAAATTCCTTGCGATTCTTAAGTATGTTGACTTCATTAAATATGGGAAATTCAAAATTCATATGTTATTGAGGGGTTTTACTCCATATTACAATGATAAGATGAAGTTTTAGGATCCTCACTCTCAAGGAAGCAATAAGGAAATCTAAATATCTATACTACTACAGAAAAAGTAAGTCATCATTCCAGAAGGCTTGGAATAAGAAGAATAAGGAAAATATGGATAAAATAAAGAAAGGGTACAAGCTCTCATTTTTTAAGAATAACACATAGACAAATCAGTGAGAACAGCTCACACCTAATGATCCAAATAAGTCAGACTCACTAGGAAAGAGGCTAAGATATCCATCTATTAAATTTTGGGGTTGTCAGGAATAAACCATAGTTAAGGAAAGGTCTCAAAATATTTATAAATAAGAACTATAAACAATGCTCAAGTATTTAGTACAAAAGAGGACATGTGTAGGAGCATGCTTAGAATATATGCATCCTTGGAAAACAGGAAGGATAATCATCAAGAATACATGAAGGAAGTTGAATGTGAGATTGATAAACAATCCATAGAAAATTTATTTTATTATAGAGACAAGATATTTATGTTTAAACAAAGGTTTTTCAAATTATTGATTTCAAAAAGAGAAAATATGGAAATACTTGGTTGGTTCAATTAGCTACAAGGGAAAAAGGGAGGATTATTGAGGTAGTAAAAGGGTTTCGAATATACATTAATGGTGTAATTACTTAATCTATTTAAATATAATTAATATAGGGTCATATGATTTCCCCATGGATATACATTGGTTGGAAAAATACCAGGTTATCCTATACTACTATAACAAGGAAATGATTTTTCTTGATGAAGAAGAGTAGCAAGGGAAGGTAGAAGAAATTCCAAGACATGGTTCCATAAAGGAAATATCAACAACATAAATGAAAAATATAATTTGAAAGAGATGTAGAATTTATGCAACTCATATGGAGGAGATATCCAAGTATAAGTACCCAACATTGAGGATTATTCAATGTTGAAGGATTTTGATGATGTTTTAGTGATATTCATAGGTTTCTACCAACAAGAGATGGGATATTATTTTTTTAATTGTTTTTATTCTTGAAGAAACCGAAAATTCCAAGATCCAATATAGGATGAGAATATTAGAACCCGAGGAGCTATAAATGAAGTGTGAGGAGATTTTGAAGAAGGGTCACTTGTGCCCAACTGTGTCCCCTTGGGGTACCCTAGTGCTATTTTTAAGAAATAAGGATGGTAATTTATTATTATGTATACTATTCTGACAACTTAATAACATGAAGATAAATAAGAAGTATCCTTTACAAAGGATATATGATTTATTTGACCAACTAAGAGTAGCTAAGGTATTCTCCAAGATATATCTGAGGGCATGATACAATCAATTTAGAATTAAAGAGGAAAATATTAGCACGATGACCTTTAGAACCATATATGGTCACTATGAGTTTGTTTTGGTGCCCTTTGATATATCCAATGCACTAGCCATTGTCATGTTCTTGATGAATGAAACTTTCAAATAATTCTTAGAAATGTTTGTTATATTATTTTTATAAAAAATCCTTCTATATTAAAAATTAGATGAGAAACATGAGAAAAATATTATGATGGTGTTACAAGTACCTAAAAAAATTCACCTCTATGCCAAGATAAGTTAGTATTCCTCAAAAGAAAATTCAATATTTTGGTTATATCATCTCAAAATAGGGAATAGTTATGGACCCAGAGAAGATCAAAGCTTTTAGTGAGTGGCCAACACCTAGAAATATGAAATAAGTCAAGCCCCTTACGATTCTAGTAGGTTATTGCAAAATATTAATTGATGGGTTCTCAAAGATAGGACACCCAATCTCTTCTTTCAAAAAATAGGGTGTAACATTTGAGTGGATTAAAGAGTGTGAAAATGCCTTCCAACATCTAAATATTTTCTTGAGAAGTGCACTAATTCAAAATATATCCAACAAAAATAAGGAATTCATTGTGTCCATGAATTCATGCAAGGAGGGGCTTGGATAATTCCTTATGTAAAGTGGACATGTAATATTATTTTAATATATTAATTAAAATACCATGAGAGAAACTATGTAAATTATGATTTTGAGTCAAAATCCATAGTTCATTCTATTATCATGTGGAGACATAACATCATAGGTAATAGATTTGAACTCATAAAAGATAATGGTGTTCAGATACAACTTTAAATGCGAAGAAAATTGGGTGGCTAATACTTTAAGCTAAATATATCTTGAAATCAAAAAAATAAAATGGGAGGGGAAAATAGTGGCAAATTCCTTTACTAAAATAATTCATGAAGTGTCAATTAAAACTATCATTGTATGAAAATATGATATAAAAACCAATATTTTAGTGGACAAGAATAGAAATCAACATTATGTAAAAATTAAAAATAGCTTACAACATAATCAATTAGTATTCTAAGTAAAAATACTATGATCCGAATGAGGATGGATTACTCATGTACAAAGAAATAATTTACATGCCAAATTCACAAGATTTAAAAAGGATGGTATGGAATGAGATGTATAATGTACCCTATATAGGGAATCTAAGGTACCAAATGACGCGAAAAGTGGATAATTATATAGCTAGTTGTTTGGGGTGTCAAATCTTAAGGTCGAACATAGACATATAGTGTAACTACCTTAGCCCATACCCATTCCTAGATGTAAGTGAGAGGTTTTCTATATTGGCTTCATTACCAAACTACCAAATACTATGAGGAAACATGATTCCATCACGGGGTGGTGGGTAATCCCATTAGAGATACTCATTTCATCCTAGTAAAATCAACAAATAAGGAATCCAACATTGAAGAGATATTCATAAGGTAAATTTCCAAGCTACATGGAGTACACATAGAAATAATTTTAGTTAGGGATCCCAAGTTCATGTCCAGATTTTGGAAGGATGTATTTAATGATTTGGGACAAGTTTCAACTTCAACATGACATATCACCCAAAAGTAAATGGGAAATTTGAGAGGGAAAATTAGGTGATTTATGATATTATTATGATGGATGTGATAAAAAACAATAAAAAAAAGAGAATAATATTTGTATTAATTAAATTTTCATGCAATAATGGTATTAGGAATCCTTGAATATTATCGCATTTGAGGATTATATGATCAGAAACGAAACACACTTGTGAGTTGGGAAAAAATAGTGCATAGGCCCACTATTGGGCTATAATTGTTGGAAATCCTTGACTTGCCTTTCTAATTGATTAGAGAGAAAACCAACATAATTTTCATTTAACTATCAAACCCAAGGTACATAGGGAACTTGTGAATTTGTGTGCATCATATATGCTATTACAATCATGTATGTACTAAAGTTGAGTAACTAAATTATTTCCACAATTTTGAATATAAATATGGTTTTACAAGTCAATCTAAGTCACAACTTCGATCCAATACACACATGTATAAATTTAAAGGAAAATTGTATAATATATGTTTTAGGAAATTAAATCTCACTTGTAGGAATGTAAATCGCTCTTCCAAGAAAGTAAATCAAACTAATATTTAAAGGTGACTTTATTTAGTACTAAAATAAATTTTTTTGTTGTAACTAACATGCAATTGCATGTGCAATAAAATAAATTCAATCACAAACCATTACTTCACACTTGATTGCAAATAAAATGTAACTGTTAGTATGAATATTAATTCCAAGCGTACGAAAAAAGACCACTTTAGTTGTGCACAACCAACAACCCTAACGACAAATATGGCTGCCAATATCCTCATATCTGCAGTTAGGTGATTAAGATAAATGTTGCACAAATCTAGATCTATACATTAGAAGACATTAAATAGTAGAAAAAACAAGATTTACTCTATGCATCCAATATACAAGACAAGAATATGTTGAATGAACTTTGTATTAATGGCACTTGGGAGGAAAACATGGGAGGGTGTTCCCAGTTCTCCTCAATGGGATGGGTTCTTGTAAGTCCTTAGCACTTCAGATCTAAAATTCCTCTCTATTGATGGTGTAGAAAACCCAGACAAAAATGGTAGCAAAATATGACTATGATGGTGGATCAATAGTCAGACCAAAAGTATAGATCTAGAGTGATCTTTAGGCAACAAAAGGTGGTAAATGAATGGGAAAACCCTTCTATTTATAACAAAATATTGAGTTAGTCTAGATATTGGTGCATAATTAAAATATTATTAACCATATCAAGATCCAATTTTATGGAATAGTATTATATCTGTTGGAGGGAAAAGGAATTTGACTTTGGGTCAAATCCTTTATTTGTAAATAATAAATAAATAAATTATTTATTTATCATTTTAAGGATGTATTATAATAATCAAATAAATAATGATTTATTTAATTATTTATGAATTATTTAGTCATATTTAACAAAGCATATTATTTAAACAAGGTTTAAATAATATTCTTCTAAAGTAATAAGATAAATGAATGATTTATCTAATTAATTTCCTTGTTTTGGGTTAAATATAAATCAGAATATTAGATAAAACTGTTTGTCTAAGTAATTATTCCTTGAGGAAAATCAAACAAATGTAGATTTATTTAATATTTGCTTATGGGGTTTCCTGTTTAGACAATAAAAAACTTAATAAATGAGGTTTACTAAGTTATTTTCATAGTGAAAGCAATTTTACTTAGGGTAAAATTTGTCTTACATGGTGTACCTGGGTCCATCTACTGATAATAGGTTAGATTAACAAAAAATGGTGTAACAGTAACCATAAAGCAAATTCTTGAAAAGATAATTGATTTAAACTATTTAGGAAAAACAAAGTTGTTATGATTCTAGGAAAAAAGTATTTTTAATGCTATAACAAAGTTTTAGTAAGAAACCTAACTCACGAGATGTTGTAAATCCTTCATGAAAATAATTATCGAGTAAATTAACGTGGAATTAGCACCTCATTTTTATAAATAAACCTATAGTTCAAAATTTCAATAAATTAATTAATTAGAGTTGCATCAATTAGTAATTTGAAGTTACAACAATATGACAAAATAGAGCGAATGTATAAATAGATAAAAAAATAAATTACAACTATATATATGCTATGAATACATAAAATACCTAGCTAAGGAGGGGGTTCTACCTCCTTAGATGAGGAATGTATTAGGAAAAAAACATAATGTGAAAGTCTACACACCATTATTCAAACTAGAGTGTGAAGGAAATTAAATTGGAAGAAATATGGAAAGCACGGGAACTTGTTGTTCTCTCTCGATTCCAAAGTTTTGGTTACCTATCACCCAACACAAGAAGAGAAGAGGATTTTTATACAATATGTTTTCTATATAAATAAATGAAATAGGTGGATGGATAGCCATGAGATTTGGGATTTTCATCTTGTTAAAACAATTTTCTTAGAAAATGGAAACAAAAATAGGAATCAACTGACTCGATTTAGGTGTGAAATAGGTGGTAGCTAAGTCATCCTCTTTTATTGGTCATCCAATTACGCATGTTGTCTTCCTATGTCAGAAACCATTTTTTGAATGCCTCATTATTCCAAAATTGACAATTAAATGGTTGACTATCGTGTTGGCACAACGATCATAGAGTTACAACACTCACTAAAGTTATAACAACAAATAAAACGTTAGGGTTATAGAAACATAACTTTGGTAGGGGAAAACATGATTTGTAACAGTGATATCAAGGGTCTCATGAGTCACAACACTGATATCAGAGGTAGATTAAGTATAATAAATAGAAATTATAACATCGAATTCATATCTCTTTGTATTTTCATCCCAAAGTTGCAACAGTAGCGAAAAGTTTCACCAACTATGGTTACATCTCAAAGTTTCAAAAAATGTACTTTTCTCAAGAAGATAGAGTTTCAACACTTATATGGATTTTCATTACCTTCAAGGAGTTATAGTACTCATAGATAATTTCAACCACTATTGAGACACTTGTGCTGAGTAGTACACATGTAGTCATGTGTCTTTATGACACTATTACTACAGAAGGGAAACAATTTCCTATAAATGCATAATAATAGGAATTAAAATGGTGGATAGAAGGATATTTATATATTGAATAAAATTTTTAAATATGGATGCAAAAAGGTAATAATAATGTATGGAGAGTGGTAAAATGATGGAAAGAAGTTAATATATGGGTGCTAAAAATATACCAATTTTTCCACCCGTCGTCTCCCCCCAACCAAAGTCATTCCATGTCCTCATGAAATTGGTAGTCAGTCTAACTCTAAGAAGGTGAGGATCCCATGGAGGTTACAAGGTCGTAATAAACCTATCTGTCCTCATCTACATTAAAATATCCTCCTATTTCCTAGATTTTCCTCCAATAATCAATTTTTTCCCTTCCGGTGAACTTACAATCCTTCTTCTACTCTCTGGTTGGAATCTAGATCATTGGATAATGAAAGTTCAACATTATCATAGCTCTCCATGAATTTAATGTATTTTTGCTCTCTTTCCAATGTTTTCTTTATATTTCATGGATTAAAGGGGTTTTTGCTTTGGATTTCCTCCATATATTCCTTTCACCTTTGCACACATCTTTTCAAGACTCATTTCTTCATTATCTTAATATGCTCCCAATAATGTGCATTGGTTTCCCGTTTATACCTATTTATTAATTTTTCATGTCGAGAAAATAAATTCCACTACATATGAGCGTTAAGGAATTGTAGGGTCATGTGATACTCTCCCTAATGAAAAAATTACTCGAAAATTATTTTGTGCAACTTAGTGGGCTTATGCCGAATCAAAATGGTTACTAAGGTCAGACACAAATTTTCTCAACTATACATACCCAACAATATTATTGGGATAAAAATGGGATCATGAAATTAAAAAACATTATGTTGATAAAGCTCATATATGAGGTTCTTCTCCTCAATTGTACATGTATAGTAAGCCTACAAAAATGTGGTTCAACTTGTTATTTTTAAATGGCTTACTAGTCATTATGTATTTTCTCTAAAATATTATGATTTTTTCTTACAAGAACATGTTGTAATGTGGAGAAGGGCATATACAACTAAGGATTGATTCTACTAACAAGCCAAGTTGTATTTTCTCTCTTTCCAACATGTTGCCTTGTCTGTCTAGCTAAAATAACTTTTTTGCTTCTTCCTTTTCTTCCGTCCATATATTGGTGAGGGTTTCATAAACTTTGACCCACATTTATCTCATTCCTTTGAGAATTTGGTGATTCTCCTTGATTGGAATCACTCCCTTCTCATGTGAGTCCAAAAATTGATTCCACATATATTCTTTTTCGTCTACCCACTCGTCTAGGGTATTCACTTGTGTCCTTATTTTATTTCTACCCATTCTTAGTGGTCATATCAATAAAGGAAAGTATGAGGTATGATTTTTGGAAAATTTTATCTTTCGTTTCCTCATTGGGTGTCTAATATTTATCTTTGGTATTAGTGTGAGTTTCCCCTATGGAATGGGAACCTAATACCAGGGAAAGGAAGTTGAGTTTCTAAAAGGACATCATTACCTTAAGCTCACCCTTAATGACATAATAATATCTTGAAGCTTCCCATTTTCCACCTCTAATATTTTATTCCTTCTTAAAATAGATGCATATAATGAAAAATAAAACAAGGTGACTACTTTATTAATATTCCCAAATTTTGGTGCTACATTAATGGTTTCTTTGGGAGAAACAACTCCTTTCTCTTCTTCCTCCTCTAAATACACTTCAATGCTACTGGAAAGGCCTTCCCCCAAAGCTTATCTTGTTTGTTCGTATGGTGCAATAATATTTTATATTATCAACCCCTCATGAAATATATGGCCAAATTTTTCTTTTTCATTCCCAATCTCACCTACTAGTTCTTGTGTGTCAGCAAGGAGGTTTGCTTCAAGCTTCTCGATTGGTTCTTTTGGACCAATGAATGTCTCTCCATATGTTGCATCAATGAGTTGGAGTTGTATAAATGAAACTAGTAAATATCATAGTAACAACCTTGAATAGAATTTTATCAATGATGTTAGCAACCATGGCGTCACAATAGAAAGAGGCATCACCCATTATAATAATTGGATTTGTAGTAGTGGAGTTGCTGTTATGTAGTTCAAGAAACAAAGTTTTGGAGTTGCAAAAACTATGCCATATCATGAAGTTGTAGAAACAGTTCTAAGTTTTAGTAATGGGAGTTTCAAAATTAAATTTCAATAAAAATTGTTTATAGACATAGTTTTAATAATATGGTTCAATGTTGTAGTAACTAGAATGTGTACTCGAGTTTCAACAATAGAGTTGTAGAAACAATATCATCCTTTACTCGATATCCTAGAAGTCACTTTATTTGTGGAAAAAGAAAATCATATGTGTATAAGTAGAAGTATCTTGACATAACCATCACGAAACCATGAATTTCCCTTCTAATTTCCATTATTTATATTTTTTCATAATTTAATTTTTTTAAATTTTTTCTTTTACCATGTCATGTGCTAGCCTAGAATAGTTTCACAAGACATGCAATTTGGCATGCCCCTAAGGCTTTCCATACATCATTTTTTTGTTTTATTTAATGTATTTCAGGGAAGAAGAATGAGTCACCCTACATGGATTTCTCCTCTCTATACAATTTCCTAATAACTATCAGGTCAACGATTAGTAATATTCCTCAAAGTGGCCTCTTTTGATAAGGATTGGTGATACAAGCAAAGAATTTCTCCATTGGACATCAAATTAATTCTTTCTTCATCAATAATATGAAGCTTTATGGCTACATTATCATATATTGTATCATTCTCATATGGTCTAAGCCATCTCATAAATTTCTTAATGGATAAATTCCACTACATCCTATTTGATTGCCATCGGGAGTGTTTTACCTTACATCCATTTTATAACATAATCCATGTAGACTAATGTGTAGGAGTTTTGATGGGAAGGGGGGATTTATTGGCCGAACAAAATCAGTGACCCATTTTACAAAGGGTTCCAACACCACCTGAGGGTGCAACAAAATTTCTTCTATTTATACGAATCGAACCATGCATTGATAACTATCATATATCTTCACATATTATTTGGTATATTTGAAAATAGAGAGCTAATAATAACCCTTATGGAGTGCCATTTAACAAGTTCTTATGTCAAATATTCCGTCACAACATGTGGCGTCATGGTAAGATTTCAATATTTCATGGATCTCATCCTCCCATACACATTTCCTAATAATCAAGTTAGGTCCTATGTAGAAAATACAACCATCAATCCACAAGAATCCTCCACCTTTTATCGTAATCCTTTGTTTCTCTTGTTGATTTGATGTGAAATCTTGCTTGAAAAAAAATAATTAGCAATGTATATGAACCATAGAGAGTTATTAAATAGTATGAAGAGATATTCAATGGGAAAGGAATTTTCTACTAGTGGCTCATTTTCGTTATATGTCAATCTAGAAAGAAAATAAATGACTACATTAACCTTTCAAACTATTGCAATAAAACCAATAATATAGTAACTATATCATTAGTTATTGGTTTTTTCATCAAGTACCTAAAAACAACATGATTAGCATGTAATATTACCATATATGTTTAATATAATTCCTAAATTTATTTAATACATGAATAATGACAATAATTTTATTTTTAGCCACTATGTAGTTCAATTCTAACCATGAGAGCCTTTTGTTGATGAACTGTATCATGTACGGATTGTTCTCTTTTTGTTTCCCTAAAATATCACCAATGGTAGTATCTAATGCATATGTACATATGTTACATGGGAGGGACCAACTGGGCCCTCTCATAATAGGAGTTTGAAACACTTTGGAATTTAGTTCCTCAAAGGCATGTTGGTAGCTTCTTTTCCACAAAAAATTAAAAAAAAAATTATGTAAAGAAAATAATGGAAAATATATTTAAGAAAAATATTCAACAAAGTGATAATAGTAACCAACACGACATAGGAAATTTTCTACTTATCTTGTTTATTGTGGAATAGGAAGGTTGAGTATTACTTTAATATTCAAGAGATCCACTTGGATGCCTTTAGCCAATATATCATTTGGTAATCCATGTCATCATTGGAAATCATCTCACACTTCTCATTATTGAGGGAAACCTTATTTTCCTTAAATTTTATTAAAATGTTCTGCAAATAATCAAGGGATTCATCACATCCATTTCCACAAGTGGTAAAATCATCTATGTATATCTCCACATTATCATGGGTAAGGTAAGAAAATATACATTTTACTACTCTCTGGAGGGTGGGTGGAGCATTGCAGAATCCAAATGGAAAAACATGAGAGGAAAATTTCCCCCACGGACAAGTGAATTGTTTTTCCCTACTCCTCGAGAGAAATTTGGGTTTAATTGTAACTATTGAATCCATCGAGGTAAAAATTTACTTTTCCATTTGTGACTATATAGGAATTGACTGATGAATGTAAGATGGGAATGATCCTTGTCATGTGTTTCTTTATTGAGTTCTATGTAGTCCAAAAATATCCTCCACTTACCATTATTTTTTGGGATTTTTTGGCGGCATTGGACCTTCCAACATTCATGGGATCTCCTTGACATGAATTCTGAATTAGACCTCACACCATTTGGTGTAGGATTCCCATCAATATCTATGGACTAGTTGTAGATTAAGTAGGTTTTAATGATATTCCTTGGCTACAAATATGTATAGAGTAATGTATGGTGACTTTGGTGACAATAAGTGTGTGACCCTGCGGAAATTCAAGTGCGATGCATGAAGGTTCCAACACAAAAAGGGAAAAGAAGTGAGCCCCTTAGAAGCCTATAATAGCACATATCTTGAAAGTAACAAACAAAGATAAAGACCTCACAAGCTAAAATGTAAAATTGTTCACAATTTAACAATGATGAAATAATACAACAACATGCATTCAACAAGATTATTACCAATGAAAATGAAATAGCTCATAATAATAAGCATAAGTTAAATAACATACATCACAAATAAAAAAATAATAGTCCTACTATATTCATAACATATTCATGAAAGTGTGTCAGTTCTGAGATTTTATTAAAAGTGAAATATCCACTCATACATACACCATTGACAAACCACTAGCCCCAATAGTGGAACGTGAAGTCAACATCACCTGCTCCTCCAAAGAAATATACTCTCTTTACACTACGGAGAAGCTAAGGCTCTCACAAAACTCCCAAGCTCTTTCTAATCCTAAGCCTAGCCAAAATATTGGCTCCCAAAATCCCTTTACATGAGTTATGATGATATATTTATAACAAAAGGGGGTGAATCTTTACATTCACCTTTGTGACTCTTGGACTCCCCTCATGAATCCTCAAATTATTTACAAAATAACTCATTAAATTACATCACAAATCTTCACATTCCAATATTGAAGCTTGGAATTACACTTTACAAATTAATTTTAAATAATGTTACATTTTACACTCATACCCATATAAGGAAAAATAGGGTAGAGACAAATTGATATATTAAAAATACAAAACACTATGATGCTTGAGTTTTTAGGTAAAATCTATCTCAAAAACTTCCACTTGATGCTTCTCGGTCACATATCGGTGTCAAGCTTGGTATTGTGAGATGACATCCAAAAATTGTGTTATGGTTTCTGGCTGGAAATACACTCCAACATACATGGAATCCGGGTACAATGATTTGGAACGTTCTAGAGCAGGAGAAACATTGTTCTAACTTGGACATGACTACCAATGTAATTTTGAATGTTTTTTCTGTTCAGCTCCAAATCTTCCTTTGTGGCATTATGTCTAAGTTTATCTAATTACTTTTCGACCCCCTTTCTAACTTGATTTCTGCGTTTGGATTTGGTGAGTGAGTTAAATAATGGTATCCTGTGTGTGTTCACCAAGACATCCACACTATTGTATAACCATACCTATGGGGCATGAATGCTACAAATCAACAAGGCAAGCTGCTTGTTGTTCTGAATGAACATTTGAACCCTTGCTTTCTCCATCTCTTCCCACAACTTCATTTTATTTCCCAAGTCAAGTGATTCCCCTTTGTATTGCATTAAACATTCATACACCGCGATGATGGTATCTTGTAAATTCCTGAGAGTTTTTACAAATTCTTTGTTCTTCTTCTGCAAGAAATGCAAGTGGAAGACTTACTTATGTGTAGTAATAAGCTCCTAATAGAGGTTTCGCATGGTATCTCCAAGTGTTGATACTTCACCAAGTATAATTGCTCACATTTCCTCGAAGTAGACATGTGCAAAAGTTGTTTTTTGAGTTGTTGCACAGAGATATTTTACCTCTTTCCTTACAACCTATAAATCCTACTCCAATACTCTCAAATACTGAGTGCTTGATCTTGCTGCACCCAAGAAGACCTAGTTGGCTTCGAAAATGGAATTGGGATTCTTCCTTTCATCCACCACTATCACCCTTTCCCTAATGAATGAAGGATATGCGATTTCATGTGGAAATTTGTTCTTACATGCTTGTAGAATCTTCCTATGAAGTTCATCGTACAAAAATATTGTACATGTCCATGACTGAATCATCCTCAAGAGGAAAAATTTCCTCTTCCTCGCTTGGATAAAAATATGTTGTTGGAGGTGGTGGAGGCTAAAAAATTACCTGTTGTGTACTCTCCATTATGTCGACATCCTGATTCTATGGTTATGGTTCCTCCTCCATGTATACAATCTCAATCAATTATTCAATCTACTGAGCAAGCTTTTGATCCTACATTTTTGCGCTCTCTTCCTTTGCTACTAGTTGCTTCTATTCTTTCTCTTTAGTTTGATTCTGTGTTACTTCTTATTGTATTGCTTATTTCCTTTCTTCTTCTTACTTATTCTTATTTCCTTCTTTCTCTTTCTTCTCCTTTTCTTCCTCCATTCTCCTTCATTGTTTTTCTTTTTCCTTTATTCTACTATCTTCCTCCTTTGTTTCCCCTTTTCCTCTATTTCTAAAGTTTCTTTCATAATAAGTGGATCCGCTTTCATCTTGCAACTTCTTTCTTCCCTTGGACTCTGAGAAACATTTCTCTTTCCATTATCCTTTCGCAGGGTTTCTCCCTTTTGTTGGCAATGCTTTTGGATTTACTTTCTTTTGTGGAGTCATCTGTGAAGTTCTAGATAAATTTACTAACTCACGAGGTTTGGAGGCATTATAGAAAATTTTCCATGGATGCTCCTATGACCAATGAAATATCTCGTTTAGCCACTAATAATTTATTCTCTCACATTTTTATTTTCATATAGCATGAGGATCGTATAGATTAAAGTCTATAATACCGAATGAAAAGTTCTTTATCGCCATTCCTTCGGTGTCGACTACTTTGAGATTCTTCATCTCATACAATCGAACTTTCATAAGAATATTTTTCCATGATGTTTTTTCTTCATGTGCAAGGGTGTTGACAACCCTTTCGAAAGATGATATGAAAATTCTTGCATGATATTTTTTCAGTGGCATAGCTTGGAAAAATATGTGGTGAATTTTGACCACCAAACATTCTAAGGAAGATGCCATCCATTGAGGTGAACCAATATGAAATATATGATATTTCCTTCATTGCTTCACAATTGTCTAATCTATGTTGTAGGAAATTAAATATCACTTGTAGGAAACATGATTTTGTCTAAAAATAATATAACAAACTTTTAATTTCTCCTCTCTATACAATTTCCTAATAAATATCATGCCAACAATTAGTAATATTCCTCAAAGTGGCCTCTTTTGATAAGAATTGGTGAAACAAGCAAATAATTTCTCCATTGGACATCAAAGTAGTTCTTTCTTCATCAATAATATGAAGCTTTATGGCTACATTATCATATATTGTATCATTCTCATATGGTCTAAGCCATCTCATAAATTTCTTCATGGATAAATTCCGCCACATCCTATTTGATTTCCATTAGGAGTGTTTTACCTTACTTCAATTTTATAACATAATCCATGTAGACTAATGTGTAGGAGTTCTGATGGGAAGGGGAAATTTATATGACCAACAAAATCAGTGACCCATTTTTCAAAGGGTGCCAACACTAACTGACGATGCAACTACATTTCTTCTATTTATACTAATCGACCTATGCATTGATAACTATCATATCTCTTCACATATTATTTGGTATATTTGAAAATAAAGAGCTAATAATACCCCTTATGGAATTCCTTTTACCAAGTTCTTATGTCAAACATTTCATCACCACATGTGGCATCATGGTAATATTTCAATATTTCATGGATCTCATCCTCCCATACACATTTTCTAATGATCAAGTTAGGTCCTATGTAGAAAATACAACCATCAATCGACAAGAATATTCCATTTTTTATTGTAATCCTCTGTTTCTCTTGTTGAGGTGATGTGAAATATTTCTTGAAACAAATTAATTAGCAATATATATGAACCACAGAGAGTTATTAAATTGTATTAAGAGATACATTAGGAAAGGAATTTTCTACTAGGGGGTCATTTTCGTTATATGTCAATCTAGAAAGAAAATCAATGACTACATTGACCTTTCAAACTATTGTAGTAAAACCAATAATCTAGTAACTACATCATTATTTATTGGTTTTTTCATTAAGTACCTAAAAAAAACATGATTAGTATGTAATATTACCATATATCCTTTAATATAATTCCTAACTTTATTTAATGCATGAATAATGACAATAACTTTCTTTTTAACCACTATGTAGTTCAATTCTAACCATGAGAGCCTTTTGTTGATGAACTTTATCATGTACGGATTGTTATCATTTCGTTTCCCTGAGATAGCTCCAATGGTAGTATCTAATGCATATGTACATATGTTACATGGCAGGGACCAACTGGGCCCTCTCATAATAGGAGTTTGAAACACTTTGGAATTTGGTTCCTTAAAGGCATGTTGGTAGCTTCTTTTCCACAAAAAATTAAAAAAAATATATGTAAAGAAAATAATGGAAAATATATTTAAGAAAAATATTCAACAAAGTGATGATTGTAATCAACACGAAATAGGAAATTTTCTACTTATCTTGTTTATTGTGGAATAGGAAGGTTCAGTATTACTTTAATATTCAAGTGATCCACTTGGATGCCTTTAGCCAATATATAATTCGATAATCGATGTCATCATTTAAAATCATTTCACACTTTTCCTTATTGAGGGAAACCTTATTTTCCTTACATTTTATTAGAATTTTCTGCAAATAATCAAGGGATTCATCAAATCCATTTCCAAAAGTGGTAAAATAGTCTATATATATCTCCACATTATCATGGGTAACGTAAGAAAATATAAAATTTACTACTCTCTGGAGGGTGGGTGGAGCATTGTAGAATCCAAATGGAAAGACATGAGAGGAAAATGTCTCCCATCGATAGGTGAATTATTTTACCCTACTCCTTAGGAGAAATTTGGATTTAATTATAAATATTGAATCCATCAAGGTAAAAAATTACTTTTCCATGTGTGAGTATATAGGAATTGGTTGATGAATGGAATATGGGAATGATCCTTGACATGTGTTTCCTTATTGAGTTATATGTAGTAAAAAAATATCGTCCACTTACCATTATTTTTTGGGGGTTTTTTACGGCATTAGACTTGCCAAAATTCATGGAATCTCCTTGATATGAATTCGGAATTAAACCTCACACCATTTGGTGTAGGATTCCCATCCATATCTATGGGCTAGTTGTCGATGAAGTGGGTTTTAATGATATTCCTTGGCTGCAAATATGCATAGAGTAATGTATGGTGACTTTGGAGAAAAAAAAAGTGTGACCCTGAAGAAAATCAAGTGTGATGCATGAAGGTTCCAACACACGAAGGGAAAAGAGGTGAGCCCCTTAGAAGCCTGTAATAGCACATAGGTTGAAAGTAACACATGAAAATAAATACATCACAAGCTAGAATGTGAAATAGTTCAGAAGTTAACAATGATGAAATAATACATAAACCCACATTCAACAAGATTATTACCAATGCAAACGAAATAGTTCATAATAATAAGCATAAGTTAAATAACATACATCACAAATAAAAAAATAATAGTCCTGCTATATTCATAACATATTCATCAAAGCGTGTCGGTTCTGAGATTTTATTAAAATTGAAAGATCCAATCATACATACACCATTGAAAAACCAATAGCCCCAATAGTGGAACGTGAAGTCGACATCACCTACTCCTCCAAAGAAATATACTCTTTTTACACTACGGAGAAGCTAAGGCTCTCACAAAACTCCCAAGCTCTTTCTAATCCTAAGCCTAGCCAAAATATTGGCTCCCAAAATCTCTTTACATGGGTTATGAGGATATATTTATAACAAAAGGGGGTGAATCTTTACATTCACCTTTGTGAATCTTAGACTCCCCTCATGACTCTTCAAATTCTTTACAAAATAACTCATTAAATTACATCATGACTCTTCACATTCCAATATTGAAGCTTGGATTTACACTTTACAAATCAATTTTAAATAATGTTACATTTTACACTCATATCCATATAAGAAAATATAGGGTAGAGAGAAATTGATATATTAACAATACAAAACACTATGATGCTTGAGTTTAGGGAAACTCTATCTCAACAACTTCCACTTGATGCTTCGTGGTCACATATCAGTGCCAAGCTTTGTATTGTACGATGACATCCAAAAATTATGTTATGATTTCTGGCTAGAAATACACTCCAGCATACATGGAATCTAGGTAATGATTTGGAACCTTTTGGAGCAGGAGAAACATTGTTCTAAATTGGACAAGACTACCAATGCAGTTTTGAATGTTTTTTTTGTTCAGCTCCAAATATTCCTTTATGGAATTATGTCTAAGTTTATCCAAGTATTTTTCGATCCCCTATCTAACCTAGTTTCTGCGTTTGGATTTGGTGAGTGAGTTAATTGATGGTATCTTGTGTGTGTTCACCAAGGCATCCACACTATTGTATAACCATACCTATGGGGCATGAATGCTAAAAAATCAACTAGGAAAGTGGCTTCTTGTTCTGAATGAACATTTGAACTCTTTCTTTCTCCATATCTTCCTGTGGTTTCATTTTATTTCCCAAGTCAAGCGATTCCCCTTTGTATTGCATTGAAAATTCATACACTACGGTGATGGTATCTTGTACATTCCTTAGAGTTTTTACAAAGTCTTTTTTCTTCTACTGTAATTTTTGCACTGAAAATTGTCACCTTGACATTTCTTGGACCGTATGAGCTCATTATCACTCATACTTTCCTCCTTTGCAAGTCCAAAAACATCAATTCCTCATGTCAAGCCTTAAAAATAAGAGAAAATCTCTCAAAAGTCTCTAAAACTCTGGTATCGCACTTTCTCTTTGTCTTACCTGCGGTCCAGCACCTAATGGTCATGTCTCCTGTGTACCTAACTATACTTTCTCTGTGTTAAGGGTGCGGACCCCTGTAAAAGATTAAAAGGGCACAAGTAAACTCAAAAATCTCACTTTTAGTCAATTTTAGAGGCTTCTGGAAGGAATCTTGTGGTGGCAAGTCCACTCTTTTCAGGTTCATGTATCCCATGCCTTAAGGAGCTAACCCCTTGATGTGAGGAGCTTATTCCTTTGAAGGAGGATTCTATCCCTTCATAGGTGGAGCTGTAACCTCCTCTTTTGCACTATAAAAAGAGGCATAGGGCAGCCTCAAAGGGTTACAACTAGACAATTGAGAAGTTCAAGCTTTAATGTTATTTGAGCTAAAGAGCTGTTGGAACTTAAACTCCTTTAGCTGAGATTTTATGAGGACAGATTACATACCTGTATGTATCTTGGTTGGAAGAGTGTAAGGCTTGTCAAATTAAAGAAAAATCCTGCTTCATACCCCAAGAAGACCTGTTTAACATCAAGGCTGAAAAGGTTGTAAGGTTCTTCTACTATTTCAAAGTTAATATAAATAAGTTTGTTTTTCTTAATAAGCTGTCAACTGATTGTTTATTTTATGGATTCCTTGATCACCATAATAGATATGATTTATGAATGTATGCTATGTAGGTGATATTTTATGTTTTTTTGTTTTTTATTGCAGATCTTCTAAGATAACTCTTTCGGGCGACTCAAGGACGACTACTGCAAACAAGCATTGGATCAAGGTAGGATCGTAACACCTTTGTATCATTTACTTATAAATCGTGAAATATCTAGAGAAATATAGATTTAATTGTCTTTTTTTTGTAGACTATCTTCTGATACTAGGGAGATCAGTCTTGTCCACAAGATCGATTTATCTGGCCAACAGAAATAAATGCAAGTGGACGACTTACTTATTGTTGCACTGAAAATTGTCATCTTTAAATTCTGCTATCTGTATGAGCTCATTATCACTCATACTTCTTCCTTTGCAAGTCTAATACATCATTTCCTCATATCAAGCCTTAAAAATAAGAGAAAATTTCTCAAAAATCTCTTTAACTCTAGTATCACACTTTGTCTTTGTCTTGCCTGTGGTACCGCACCTAATGTTCATGAATCCTGCGTACCTGAACGCACTTTCTCTGTGTCAAGGGTGAAGACTAATACAAAAGATTAAAAAGGCACAAGTAAACTCAAAAATCTCACTTTCAGTAAATTCTGGAAGCCTCTAGAAGGAATCTTGTGATGGCAGAACCGCTCTTTTGAGGTTCATGTATCCCTTACCTTAAGGAGCTAAACCCTTGATGTGAGGAGCTTATCCCTTTGAAGGAGGATTCTATCCCTTCATATTTGGAACTGAAACCTCCTCTTTTTCACTATAAAGAGAGGCCTTGGGAAGCCTCAAAGGGAGTTCAAGCTTTAGTTTGTGATTGAGGTGAAGTGCCGTTGAGATTTACACTCCTTTCTACTAAGCTTTTGTGAGGAAAGATCACATACCTCTATGTGCTCCTGGAGGAAGAGTGCAAGGCTTATCAAAGTATAGGAAACTCCTGCTTTGGACCCCGGGAAGGCCTGTTCAATGTCAAGGCTAAGGTTGTAAGGTTCTTCTATTATTTCAAATTTAATACAATCAAGTTTGTTTTTCTCAATAAATTTTCGTTCGATTGTTTATTTCAATAAGCTGTCATTTGATCGTTTATTTCATAGATTCCTTGATCATTATGATAGGTGTTAGCCACCTATAATATTTTTTTATACCAAAAGGTGGCTAAGAATTTTTGAGCCTTCAAGGAACAAATTTTATCACTAAAAACTGTTGGCTCTTGAAGACTCCTTGAAGGCCTCATGCCTCTGCTCGAAATCTTCATTTACTATTTCCATTTCATGCTCTGAAATTCTGTTGATTTCATAAGAAGAGACTGCTGAAGAACCATCATTTTCGCCCTTCTCCCATTCAAAACTAACCTTCATATGCTCCCCTTTTTCTCCGTAAATTACCCTTTTTTTTCATGATTCATTTTCTCCCCTTCGTAAAAATCACTCTTATTAAGGTTGAAGACTCATTCTTTAGCTTTACCAAAACCCCTGAAATAACCCGTAGGACTTTATAATAAAGACTTTATGTTATAAAGCCCTAACTTTCTAACCACTTCCCCTTTTTCATACCCCACCATACGTTATTATATAAACTTTATTATAAAGTTCATATCATATAATATATGGCCCACCGCTTATCGCAAATCGCAATCTCGCATTATCGCATTTTTCATGATTTGTTCCATTGACCCATCGCAAAAACATGCGATGCGATCGTGCCGCCCGATCGCAAATCGTGTAATCACAATGTCACATATTTTTTGTTTCACATCCGTTTGATTCATCGCAAATATTTGCGATGCGGTCAACCCATCGCATTTTCCGCCCATCGCATATATCCACCCATCGCGCTTTCCACGATTGCGATCGATCCCGCCGGGCCCACCATACGATACCCCCGCCATTCATATAAAAAATTCCTTTTCCCTTTGTAAAGTCGAAAAATGACACATTTTTTTGTTTATAAAGGTTTTTCCCATTTCCTCCCGCCGCTGCATTTCCGCCGTTGATCTGCGCTCCTGCTCCAAGATCCAACGGTCCTCCACGCATCTCCCACCTAATCCCTCTATACGTATTTTCATTTCTTTTTCCGTTGTTTTCACATAACCACCCTGGTTTATTCCGCACCACCCTTCAGCAGAAGGCGGTTTTTTCCCGTTTCCTAGCGATTCCACACACCGCCCGACGCGTGTCCCTTGTACGATTTAAAAACCACCTTGTAACCCTCGTCCCCTGCGCATTATAGTTCAGACCTGGATGCCCAGTGAAATTGATCCCCGCCGTCCAATCTGCAGCCCCTCATCCAACGGCTACCACTCTTCGAAGATGTCCGCTGGTTAACCAAAGTGCACGCGCGATAACCAAGCTATTATACAGTGGCAATCACATTTCCACCGTCGATCTTGCGTGATTGACGGCTCAGATTTAATCACCCTTCCACCATGCCTTTTTGACCATTCTGAGATTGAATCCCAACCGTTAGATGATGCCATCCAATGGCCCTACTTCCTCCGCACACCCCCCGATGCAGATTGACCTATAAACGCAGGGTTTCGTAAAATTTGCTTGTTTTTTTTTGCAGGGTTTAATGTTTTTTCCGCTTAAATGAAGAAAATTCATAAGTCAAGGATGACGATCCTTTCAGCCCTCGAATACATCAAGTAAATCATCCATAGGGTATGGATTCATGGTTTCATTAAGGTTTCATCAGCCTTTGGTGCCATATGCCCCTGCTAAACCTGAAAGACATCAAATGAAGCACAATTAAAAAGTATTCGTTTTTTGAAGACAAAGCATAGCAGAATGAAGATTGAAGACAGTATTACGGGGATTACAGCTAAGACGGTTATCAAAAGCCTAATCCCCAACTCTAAAACACAGTTTAAAGGAAAACCTAAATTTTTTTATCAGAAAGCCTCCACCGCCACATCTTGAGGCAAATTGATTCCTCAGCTACCATAGTGCCACCTGTTGCCTCAAACCTTTCAAACAGAGGCCGAAGTTATTGCACAAGAGGATATTTTGCCTCAACGCAGCCAAGAAGTTACTTCTGTAAGGAAATTAATGCAAGAAATATCTGCAGAGTTACTTCAACCTCACGCCAAACCTCAAAGGTCAATGAATTCTTTCTGGCAGGCCGAGCATCATTATTTTGCCTTTGTGCAATTCTACAAGCCACTGCAAAAGGTACACCAAAGACATACCGAGAGTAAATGGAAGTCTGATAAGACCACTCCATCAGCCAAAGAGTTGCTTCTGCAAGGAATTCACTTCAAAACACGTCTGCAGAGTAACCTTCACATCACACAGAACCACAGAGGACAGCCAAGCTCCCACATAGCTTGATCTTGAATGAAAATCATTCAATGCAGAAGATATGTTTGTAAGTCTCTAGACTGAGCTCCTCAAAGGCCCAGAAGCAATCAAATATGTATTAATTGTAATGATAGATCTTTCATTGGATCTGACCTCCTCATCCTTCTATATATATTGCTATAGAAGATGAGTGAGGGGTTGGTTGTAGAACTTTGAAACACCTCTGAGCTTGAGACTTCTATCTGTACATAGTGTTCACTGGCCCTTGGAGCTCTGCTTGCACTAGATTAGTAAGGTTGGATAGTGTAGATGATTGCTGAATTATAGCATCGGACTTAAGTTGTAACTGGTTTGAAGCATCAATACAAGATGATTTATGGGATCCTGGTCTATGTTGACGGTGATGTTGTTCTCATTGTAACTTGTTATTTTGTTTCTGTTTTCATTGTGTTTCATATTCTACTATAAAGAACAGTTTAAACAGTGTTAGGACCTACTGTATATCAGTAACCTTCTCTGGTTGAGAAATCTTTATCTAAATGTTTTCTTTCAATCTGTTTATTTGAGAATGATTTGATTCAGTTTAAGCATAGGAATGCTGGCGTTCCATCATCTGATTGTTTAGCTGAATATCAGTATTGAATGTAATGTTCAGTATTAGTTAAGTAGAGATGAACGCTGGAAGATATGGTGCACCCTGGTCCTAGTTTCATTCCCAAAGACTGTCTGAATGTTTCCCTTGGAATGTGTTAAAAGCTGGCTAGTTTAGAAGTACTTACCAGATCTTAGACCGTTCTGTGTTATCTTTGTGTTTCCCCCTGTTTTGTATGTTTTCTATTGAAAGTGTGTCAAAGGCTGGCTATTTTAAAAGCACTTACCAGATCCTAGTCTGCTTTCATGTCCTTCTTAAGCGTTTGTCAAAGGCTGGCTAGTTTAAAAGTACTTACCAGATCCTAGGCTACCCTTTGTTCCGCATCTGTTTAACCTTCCTTCTTGTTGTACCATTTCATTCCATAAATCAACCTTCAAAAAGATCCTAGACATAGATGACTTGCCCCATGGACCATTCCTGAACCTTCTGTTTCGATTAAACCCTATTATGACTCCATAGCCCAATGGACTAAAACTTGCAGTTACCTACCTTTCTGGCTGAAGCTTGTTCTTTTTCTTGCAAATTCTCACTTTTGAAACTATTCACATTCAGAAATTTCTCCTCAATCTGTTTTCATGCTCAACCATCCAAAAAACAAACAAACCCTTGGTCTTCATAACTAGCCTAACATTATTACCCTAAACTTCAAAGACAAATCCATCTTTGCACTCATTGGAGAGATCCCTCTCCAGATTCTGGAGGGCTAGATCCTAGAATCCCAAAATGGTTGAAACGATGTTGTTTCTGTGATTGGACTTTGCCAATCTTGCTAATTACAGAGACCTAACATTTCTGGTGACTCCACTGGGGAATTTTTGAGTTCATAGTTGCTTGGCCAACTTTTATAGACTCTTTAGTTTTCCATACAACCACAGAAACTCAGAAAAACCCAAAAATATTTTAGATTGGTATCTAATAAAAATGGTGGTGGACCATAAAACCTTTTACCTCCTTAGGAGATAAAAATTTTCCACCTGGTGACTCCACACTCCATAACTCCCAAAGAATCCACTGGAGGAAGAACCTGAAAGATGGCCAGGCCTCATAGAAGGGTAGAACATATGGGTTGGATCTGGTTTAAAGAATTCATTTTTTTTTTCTATCAATATGTCCTGTCCTTCTTTAAGCCTATTCAAGTATACAAAGATGAAACCCACATTGAGTATGGGAAAGAACTCAAACCTAAATCTTCAGACTGTGAGCAGACCTGTACTCCTGTGAAAAATCTGGTGGGACCAGAGCCTCATGTTATACCTCCCACTTCTAAAGAATTTTCAAACAGCCATGAGCCTCCTGTCATGCTACCCACACCCACAAAGGTCATAGAAAGATATAAGCCTCTGGTTTTACCTCTTATCTTCCAGCCCCTCCCTGCAGAACTTATAGATACGCTGCCCTCTTTTAATGAAGAAGATTCAAAAATCACTGCTGACCAGCATGTCCAAAAGCTTGAGGATGTACTTGAATTATATGAAATAGAAGAAGATGATGTGCGTATTAGAATGTTCACCTTTTTATTACAAGGAAATGCAAAGAGTTGGTTTAAAAACCTTCCAGCTGCAAGCATCTTCAGCTTTCATCAATTTGCTCGAGTTTTCCTTGATAGATGGGCAGTCCCGGTGAATGTTTTTCTCATCCTAGAAGAATATCAGAACTTGAGAAGACAGATGGCAGAGACAGTACAAGATTTTTCAGCCAAGTTCAATAAGGTGTACAATGCGATACCTTCTGATGTAAAACCACCTTTAGGATGGGCTCTACTGCACTACCCTAGTTCTTTTGAACCCGAGGTGGAATTCCTTATAAGAGAAAGAGAGCCTTCGAGCCTGGAGGAAATGAAAAGCATAGCAGTCACTATTGAATACAACATAAAGTGCAGGGAGGAAGGATTGAAAGCAGAAAAGAAGGACCGAATAGAGCAGAAAGGACAGATCTCTTTAGAAAGCAAGCTAGAAGGAACGATAGAGATGGCCAATACCTTGCTGAAAATAGAAGAGGAAGAATATTGGGTTGAAACCAGAAATAATGATTGGGACAAACCTACACCTTGTCCTCGAGAAAGACAAACCAGACCGCTGCAAGATAGAAGCCACATGCAAAGCATGTATGATGAACTAGAGTTTGAATCAGAAAATGAACTTGCAGACTATTTTGAAGAAAAACTTGCTGAGATTCCAGAAGGTTTGATGGGTAACGTTGCTTATAATTATGATTTATCTGATGATAATCTATCTGATGATGGTTTTTTCCAAAAGGAAGCCGATCTTGCAGGGCCATCATTAGTAGTTTCATGGGAGGAAGATCACGACCATCAACTTCAAGAAAATGATGAGCCAATGCAGACCATCTATGATACTGATGAAGAAAGCGTTGAAAGCATGATAGCAGATGAAGATTCATTGAATTTTCACTCTGTTATATATCAGATCATCAATAATAATTTCAAAGAAGATGGAAGCCAGTAGCTCTTCAACACAGACGACAAGGAAGAAAGACATGAAGAAAATCTTCAGCAAGATGAATATCCAGAGCCTTCGCCTGAAAGGGTCAAGGTAATCAAAGAAACCCCTGCTCAAGAATATGTTAATTTTTTCACAGAGTTCAGTTCACTCTAGCATAACCAGTTAGGTTCAGAAGAGGATAGCCCTACCATATATGATGAACCCTCCAGTACATGTTGTAGTGAAGATGAGGGAGACCTCCTTTCCCATAGACATCTCTGTCTTGATCCAGTGGAAGAAGAGGTATTCCTGGTTGATGCTCATATGCCAAATACTCCCAGCCAGGAAAGAGAGGAGTGTGATTACAAAGGCCACACTGCAGATGCAGTAATTGAAGCTGCCCGGGATACATACAGCCTACCAGCCATGGCGGGCCTTAAAAAAGAAAGTTTATATCATGTTCTGATTGATCCTGTGGCAGAATACATGGAGGCCTTGATTGGCTTAGCCCCTCAAGCATTAATCATTTGCAAAATCCAAATACATCAGAAACGGTCACCACTGCTAGCGGCCTCAGTTTTAAAAATCCACACACAGAGCACCCCATGGTTGTCTCTGGTGAGCAGTCAGTTCTTCTCCCTTTTTTTACTATTGCTTGACTGGATGCATTGGCATTATTGTATCACCTAAAATATGTAAATACTCCAAGTTAGAGTAGGTTAGATAGGAATGTCCATAAAGCTCAATTCTGAGCGTGTAGTTAGTTGTTGATTTTTGTCTTGTAAGAAAAAGAAAAATCCAAAAACAATGAAAAAGAGAAAAGAGGGCAGAAATGAAAACAAGAAAGGCAAAGCCCCATGCCAAAAAAGAGAAACAAATCTAAAAGTGTGCAAGCTCAAATGCCACTCCTCAAAAACACACTTCTAGTTAGTCAAACTGTTTAATCTTGACTAATTAGCTTTTGAATTTACTGCTGATAGGATACTGAATTTGATTTGCCAAATTGTTTAATCTTGGCTTATTAGTAGGTAAATTAAGATAGAAATTAAAGGTTCAAACATGTTCAAAACCTGAACCTAAGTTTCAAAGAAGAGATTACTCGAATCTGTTTCAAATTCTAAGTCAAAAGATGTAAAATCTAGTTCTAATCAGCTCAAAATCTGAACCAGACAACAAAGAAGGAACATCTCAAACAAAATTAAAAATAGAGCTGTAAAGAAAAAAGAAGGCCATGATGAGAAACTTTCAGATCTTAAGCCTTCCATTTTGATTTTTAATTTTCTGCAAATAATAATCTATGTGCAGCTTGTTTTTATGCCATAGATCATAGCAAGTCAAACAGCTTAATCTTGACTTGACTATTTTTAAATTTCTGTTGTAGAATTTAGAGAATGAATGTCTGTTGGACAGTTTAATCCCAACATACAATAGATTAGGTAGAGAAATATCTGAGCTCAAATCTTTAATCTGAGTTCAGGGAGAGATAAGGAGTAGAATTAGATTAGTTTTTATGCTTTCAAAAGAATAAAATGTTGTGAAAAGATTTTGCCAATCCAAGTGCACTCTGATGAAGAAAAAATGCTAGATCAGTAGGATTGGGTAGGTAGAAAGTTTGTATTGATGAAAGTCCATTGTTTTCATAGCTGCTAAATATGTTTTCAAAGAAGATCATCCCAGCAAAGGAAGGGCAGCCCAATGGATCAAGCACAAGTCAGCGTCCCAGAGAAATCAAGTCTGAATTCTTGATGCCTTCAAGAAGGCACCATCCCCAAGTGGAGCCATTGTTAGCCACCTATAATATTTTGTTATACCAAAATGTGGCTAAGAATTTTTGAGCCTCAGGGAACAAATTTTATCACTAAAAATTGTTTGCTCTTGAAGACTCCTTGAAGGCCTCATGCCTTTGCCCGAAATCTTCATTTACTATTTCCATTTCATGCTCTGAAATTCTGTTGATTTCATAAGAAGAGGCTACTGAAGAACCATCATTTTCGCCCTTCTCCCACTCAAAACTAACCTTCATATGCTCCCCTTTTTCTCCGTAAATTCCCCTTTGTTTTCATGATTCATTTTCTCCCCTTCGTCAAAATCACTCTTATTAAGGTTGAAGACTCATTCTTTAGCTTTACCAAAACCCCTCAAATAACCTGTAGGAATTTATAATAAAGACTTTATGTTATAAAGCCCTACCTTTCTAACCACTTCCCCTTTTTCATACCCTGCCATACGTTATTATATAAACTTTATTATAAAGTTCATATCATATAATATATGGCCCACCACTTATCGCAAATCGCAATCTCACATTATCTCATTTTCCATGATTTATTTAATTGACCCATCGTAAAAACTTGCGATGCGATCGTTCCGCCTGATCACAAATCGCGTAATCGCAATGTCGCATATTTGTTGTTCCACATCCATTTGATTCATCGCAAATATTTGCGATGCGATCAACCCATCACATTTTCCGCCCATTGCGCTTTCCACGATTGCGATCGATCCCGCTGGGCCCATCGTACGATACCCCTGCCATTCATATAAAAAATTCCTTTTCCCTTTGTAAAGTCGAAAAATGACACATTTTGTTGTTTATAAAGGTTTTTCCCATTTCCTCCCGCCGCTGCATTTCCGCTGTTGATCTGCGCTCCCACTCCAAGATCCAACGGTCCTCTGCTCATCTCTCGCCTAATCCCTCTATATGTCTTTTCATTTTTTTTTTGTTGTTTTCACATAACCACCCCGGTTTAGTCTGCACCACCCTTCAGTGGAGGGTGGTTTTTCCCCGTTTCCCAGCGATTCCACACACCGCCCGACGCGTGTCCCTTGTACGATTTAAAAACTGCCTTGTAACCCTCGTCCCCCGTGCATTATAGTTCAGACCTGGATGCCCAGTGAAATTGATCTTTGTCGTCCGATCTGCAGCCCCTCATCCAATGGCTATCACTCTTCAAAGATGTCCGCTGGTTAACCAAAGTGCCCGCGCGATAACCAAGCTATTATACAGTGACAATCACATTTCCACCATCGATCTTGCGCGATCGACGGTTCAGATTTAATCACCCTTCCACCATGCCTTTTCGACCATTCTGAGATTGAATCCTGACCGTTGGATGATGCCATCCAACGACCCTACTTCCTCCGCACAACCCCCAATGCAGATTGACCTATAAACGCAGGGTTTCGTAACATTTGCTTCTTTTTTTGCAGGGTTTAATGTTTTTTCCGCTTAAATGAAGAAAATTCATAAGTCGAGGATGAAGATCCTTTCGGCCCTCAAATACATCAAGGAAATCATCCAGAGGGTATGGATTCACGGTTTCATCAAGGTTTCATCAGCCTTTGGTGCCGTATGCCCCTGCTAAACCTGAAAGACATGAAATGAAGCACAATTAAAGAGTATCTGTTTTTTGAAGACAGAGCACAGCAGAATGAAGATTGAAGACAGTATTACGGAGATTACGGCTAAGACGGTTATCAAAAGCCTAATCCCCAACTCTAAAACACAGTTTAAAGGAAAACCTAAAGTGTTTTATCAGAAAGCCTCCACCGCCACATCTTGAGGCAAATTGATTCCTCAGCTACCATAGTGCCACCTGTTGCCTCAAACCTTTCAAACAGAGGCCAAACTTATTGCACAGGAGGATATTTTGCCTCAACGTAGCCAAGAAGTTACTTTTGCAAGGAAATTAATGCAAGAAATATCTGTAGAGTTACTTCAACCTCACGCCAAACCTCAAAGGTCAATGAATTATTTATGGTAGGCTGAGCATCATTATTTTGCCTTTGTGCAACTCTACAAGCCACTGCAGCAGGTACACCAAAGACATACCTAGAGTAAATGGAAGTCTGACAAAACCACTCCATCAACCAAAGAGTTTCTTTTGCAAGGAATTCACTTCAAAACACGTCTGCAGATTAACCCTCACATCACACAGAACCACAGAGGACAGCCAAGCTCCCACAGAGCTTGATCTTGAATGAAAATAATTCAATGCAGAAGATATGTTTGTAAGTCTCTGGAATGAGCTCCTCAAAGGCCCAAAAGCCATCAAATCTGTATTAATTGTAATGATAGATCTTTCATCAGATCTGACCTCCTCATCCTTCTATATATATTGTTGTAGAAGATGAGTTAGGGGTTGGTTGCAGAACTTTGAAACACCTTTGAGCTTGATACTTCTATCTATATATAGTGTTCACTGGCCCTTGGAGCTCTACTTTCACTAGATTAGTAAGGTTGGATAGTGTAGATGATTGCTGAATTATAGCATCAGAATGAAGTTGTAACTGGTTTGAAGCATCAATACAATCTGATTTATGGGATCCTGGTCTATGTTGATGGTGATGTTGTTCTCATTGTAACTTGTTATTTTGTTTATGTTTTCATTGTGTTCCATATTCTGCTATAAAGAACAGTTTAAACAGTGTTAGGACCTACTGTATATCAGTAACCTTCTCTAGCTGAGAATTCTTTATCTAAATGTTTTCTTTCAATTTGTGTATTTGAGAATGATTTGATTCAGTTTAAGCATAGGAATGTTGGCATTCCATCATCTGATTGTTTAGCTGAATATCAGACTTGAATGTTATGTTCAGTATTAGTTAAGTAGAGATGAACGCTGGAAGATATGGTGCGCCCTGGTCCTAGTTTCATTCCCAAAGACTGTCTGAATGTTTCCCTTGGAATGTGTTAAAAGCTGGCTAGTTTAGAAGTACTTACCAGATCTTAGACCGTTCTGTGTTATCTTTGTGTTTCCCCTTGTTTTGTATGTTTTCTATTGAAAGTGTGTCAAAGGCTGGCTAGTTTAAAAGCACTTACCAGATCCTAGTCTGCTTTCATGTCCTTCTTAAGCATTTGTCAAAGGCTGGCTAGTTTAAAAGTACTTACCAGATCCTAGGCTGCCCTTTGTTCCACATCTATTTAACCGTCCTTCTTGTTGTACCATTTCATTCCATAAATCAACCTTCAAAAAGATCCTAGACATAGATGACTTGCCCCATGGATCATTCTTGAACCTACTTTTTCGATTAAACCCTATTATGACTCCATAACCCAATGGACTAAAACTTGCAGTTACCTACCTTTCTGGCTGAAGCTTGTTCTTTTGCTTGCAACTTCTCACTTTTGAAACTCTTCGCATTGAGAAATTTCCCCTCAATCTGTTTTCATGCTCAACCATAAAAAAAAAAACAAACCCTTGGTCTTCATAACTAGCCTAACATTATTACCCTAAACTTCAAAGACAAATCCATCTTTGCACTCATTGGAGAGATCCCTCTCCTGATTCAAGAGGGCTAGATCCTAGAATCCAAAAGTGGTTGAAATGATGTTGTTTCTGTGATTGGACTTTTCCAATCTTGCTAATTACAGAGACCTAACAATAGGTATGTTTTATAATTGTTTTTTATACAAGTGCTATTTAATATTTTCTTGTTTGTGATTGCAGGTCTTTAAAGATGACATTTTCAAGCGACGAAAGAACTATTGTTGCGACGGAAGAACTACGATTGCAAATAAGCATTTTGATCTAAGGTAGGATAGACAACTTTATAGCATTTACTTGTAAAACGAATATATTTAGAGAAATATAAACTTATTTGTTTGTTTGTTGCTAGACTGTCTTCTGACACTAGGGAGATCGATCTTGTCCGCAAGATCAATCTATCCGGCTAGAAAATTGGTGACTCCGCTGGGGAAAGATTCTTGATTTTTGGTTTTCCTTTGTTTTGACTTGAGAAATTATTTTTTTCTAGTTTTTGATTGATGTATACTTGACTGGGTAGCTTAGTTTTACTTTGCTTTCAAAAGTTTTGAAGTCTTTTTTTTTTCTTGAACTTTTTTGGGAACTGCACATTGTTGCAGACTCTGTTAAAAGTCTTAAAAAACTTAGATTTCTTCTTTCAGTTTAGTTTATATTTAATTTAGGATTCTTAGCATCTACCCAAATCTGTATTTTTCTGTCAAAAAGCCTTGTTTATGAGTTTCTTTCAACAAATTTTTTATCTCATTCATCTCTGTTAAGTTAATTGGGTGTTCTGAGTCTCTTTTTTGAGAAATTCTTAATTTGATATCTTTTGGTCATTACTTGGAGGTTTGTCTCAGTATTTTCACAATTTGCATCTTTTTGCTTTTGTTTTTGCAAAAAAAATTCCCCCTCATTCGCCGAGGGGGGGGGGGGGGGGCTAAATTGTGTATGAGTGTTAATCGCCTTTGAGTGTTTCTATTTTTTGATCTTTGGAACTCTCACCCAATTTTCTTTTCTTGCACTTGATTGGCTCTTAGATTACATTAGAGTCATCTTTTGTTTGAGAATTCTCTTGCATAGATCACATTTTCATAATTAAAATTCTCATTTTTAGAATATGAGTGAATTGTGCATAGATTACAACTGCATAGTTTACATTCTGAAAAATCAATTGTAGATTTAGATCAGTTTTCTTTAATTTGAATTTACATGTTTTTATGCTTGTTTTAAAAACACAAAAAAAAAAAAAATTGTTTTGGAATTGATTTGCATTAGTTTTTCTTGATGAAATTAGTGCATTAGAGAATTTGTTATATTTTCTCTTATTGATCAATTTTTTGCATGGTTGGAAGTGAACGGAAACTCTCTCCCTACTTTAGTTAGGATTCATCGAATTGAAAAGATTACATTATCATATTCGATTGCATTCAGTTTTGGGTAGGGTCATAACACCATTGGTTTCATATCCATTAACCCTTTGAGTAATAACAACCTAAATACCACAGCGCTTAATTAAAATTCATCTAGTAATTTTTACATTTTTAGGGCTCTTTCCACCAATATAGATCAGGATTAGTGCTTTGGAATAGGTTTTAGTTAACTTTCCAAAGCAACTAAAACAAACAAGTAGATAAATCTTGCGGTAGGAAATAAATCCAATTGTAATTGGTACAATCTGGGAAGCTTCTCTTAAAGGAGTTAATCATGACATCATGTCCAAACCTTTGAGACAATAAATTCTATTTCATCGAGGAAGATAGAAGATCTGCACACATTACAAACGGTAAACCTCGGATTAGCCATTGTCGAACAGCCTAGGGTCACTTGTTGGTAAACCTCGGATTGACCATGTCGAGGAGCCTTCAAGGGGATTGAGATTTGTTACTCTGCCCTTGCACGCAAAATCGGATCGTAGAATGTTCCCCCAGTTGTATTTTTTGTTTTTTGTAACCTTAGTATCCATAAACTTAAGATTATTTCCTAAGGTGATGGTGAAGGAAATATCTCACTGTACCTGGAGCAGACGTTGACTATACTCAGTTGGACTCTCTAGGGGGTTCTCTTCACTCGAGATGGTTTTGTGAAGAAACTTGTGCCAATATGTTTCATTAAGAAGGTTTTTGGGGTAACTGTTCCAACCACCATTTTTGCATTAAAATTCTACGATGTTGGATTTCATCACCAACTAGTATTTTTAGTGCGGGAATCTACTGTTTGTGTGTGGTTTGACTCCTAGATTTGATAGTGCATGTTAATTTGTTTGTTTTTACTTTTAGAGACCATAGGTGTGAATTATGAATTTTAATTGTTAGGTGTGAATTGTAAATTGTTAATTTTAGTTTGAAATTGTTAATAAAATTCACAAAAGTTGAATATAATGGCAATTGTTTCAGAATTTACCAACCAAGGAACCCCTCTTAACGAGAATCCTAGTACTTTTCCTTTCTTTGGAAATGTTGGTCCTCCTTATATGGCTACTTTGTAATTACCTGGATTTACAATAGGTTTACTAATATGGTTATTTTCAACTTCGTTGGCCCCGAATACTCCAATTGTTCCACCTCAACCGGATGCTTCACCTCAACAGAGTTCACCATCTCAACATCACCAACCTTCTATTGACCCTTTCCCTTCTTCGCCTAATATTTCTTCATGCATTTATTCATCTTTTCTTGTTAAAAGCCTTGATTCTAGTAACCAAGTGGCTAAGAAGAAGAAGAAAGGGAAGAAGAAGAAGAAGAAGAAGCAAGATAAGAAAGAAGTCAACCAACCAACCATGGCAATAAATGTTAGTAGTGTTGAGGAAACCTCCAACATGCATCATAAACCCAAATACCCTTGCAGGCTTTGTAAGGGTGACCACTTTATTATCAATTGTCTTGGTATTCCAAAGGTCTTGGAAGTATGGTCAGAAAAATACCATCAACTTTCCGTTGATCCATCAACCAGTGATAGTCAGGTTCCTGGGAAAAAGGGTAAAGTTAGGTTTCTTTGTAAGTTATGAAAAAGGAGTCATCAAACTCACATTTTCCCTCACATGGATGAATCCTAAAAATTGTTGGAAAAACTTACTGTTCCATAGCAAGAATTTCCAATTGGCTAACGTAAAATTTCTCCCAACCTACTGTCAACTAACGGAGTGATTGATCTAATTTCAAGTACAATCGATCCCACTCTTCCATTGGAGAGTGAAACTCATATCACTCAGGTTGATGATGCATTATTTGATCAAGTGGTCGATTCGATTTCACGTTCGGTCGATCCCATTCTCCCTGTAGAGAGTAAAATTCATACCACTCAGGTTCTTCTTATTACATCAGATTCTTCTACACTGGGGGGAATTTCACCTATTTCTATAGAACCCCCTCCAAGTACTGAGGTCTTTTCCTTTGATTGAAATAGACTGAAAAAACCTCATCTTCCTTCCTCCATCCCTTTCCAAATCATTGTGAAGTTTGGTGGTAGGGACATACACCGCACATAGGTAGATGAAGGTGCTTCTGTTAGTATTTTATCCTCAACTACTTGGAAATATTTGGGTTACCCTTAGCTTCTGCATATTTCATAGAATCTGAAAGCTTTTAACAGAACCGTTAGTGAACCTTTAGGGATCCTTCCTAATTTTTCTATTACTTTGGAAGGTAAAACTATCTGTATTGTTCTTATGGTAGTTCGAGGCCCCTTGGATTTCAATTTAATCGTTGGGAAATACTATGTCTATGCAATGAAAGCTGTCGTATCGACACTCTTTCGTTTGATTTCTTTCCCTCACAATGGAAATATTGTGACTGTAGACCAGCTTTCGTTCCCTAGTCTTGTTTCGACTACCAATAATATGACACCCCTAAATGTTCCTCATTCTAAAGTGGTATCTACCATGCCATATGTTAACTATGTGGCAACTAGTCCCATGTTTTCAGTTACCGATGCAAATGAGCCTCTCACTGTTTGCTCGTCTTCCTTTGACTTAGATCTAGTAATTGACCTGGAAAAATCTATGGGATTATTTGAACGCGATGTTCTTATCCATTTTCAGTCCCTTGACATGTGTTCCTTCCAGAGAATTATTCTTCCATCTAATGAAGACCTCTTGGAAGCCATGATCGAGGTGTGTCCCTTGACATTTGTTTCTTCTATTTAGAAGCCATGACAAGGTCTTGCGAGGAAAGTTCCTTTTACTGTATCAACCTCGTTAAAAAATAAATCAATGAGTGTGAGGATAGTTCCTTTTCCTATGTCAACCTCGTTAAAAAATGAAACAAATTCTTTCGAGGAAAGTTCCTTTTACTATGTCAACCTCATTAAAAAATGAATCAGTGGGCCATGAGGACAGTTCTTTTCCTGTGTCAACCTCATTAAAAAATGAATCAGTAGGTTATATAGGTAGATTTTAGAATGTATATTAATAGATTAGAAATAAGTAGTTTCTGAGGATGGTTATTGTTACTGAGTCAGCCTCATAAAAAAAATGAATTAGGTATGAGGAAATTTCCTTTTACTGTGTCAACCTCGTTAAAAATGAATCAGTGGATCAAGAGGAAAGTTCCTTTTACCGTGTCAACCTCGTTAAAAAATGAAGCATGTTGCCATGAGCACATTTCTTTTCCTGTGTCAAGCTCGTTAAAAAATGAAACACGTTGCCATGAGCATAGTTCTTTTCCTGTGTCAAGCTCGCTAAAAAATGAAACAAATCTTCCCCTAATTGAGTCGAGTCTTTGACTAGATCTCGTAAATGTTAATTCATATATTTAGGTTATTTATTTCAGTTTTTGCATAATTTTCTTATATTTTTAGGTTGGGTATTTCATATGATCTCGTAAATGAACCTTCATTCAATCCAGCTATTAATTACCAGTAGTATTTTTAGTTGAATGAAATGAAGTTGGGGGCGCATGCGCTCTAGCAGTTACGCTTGGGGGGCATTCAAACCTATCTGAAGCATAGTTTTTCTTTGTTTCAAGATTTTGTAAAAATGAAACCTATCTTCAGTCAATTTCGGTTATTTTCAAGACTCGTTAAACTCATGAAAATACCGAGATTATTTTTCTATCTTTCATTCTTGTAAAACACATGAAAATGCCGAGTTCTTTTCGTCTTTTCCTGCTCGTAAATAAAATTGAAAGTCAACCACAGGAGTACATTTTTATCCCTTTTTTGAACTCGTTAAAACTTAAGAAAAAGAGAAAACCATGAGTACATTTTTATCCCATTTTTCGAACTCGTTAAAACTTACAAAAAAGCGAAATCTTGAGTTCTCTTGTAAGCCCTTTTTCAGACACTCTAAAAATGAAAAGATTGCCGAGCACTTGATTATTCAAAATCGTTAAAATAAATGAATGATCGTCCCTTTAGTATAATTTTACCCCTTTTACGGATTGAAATGGACTATTTACGAAAAATGCATACGTTGACTAATTATGGTCAATAGAGTTCTCTCCCGCATTATTTTATCATTTTTTGGGCTCGAGAGAATAAATTTACGAAAAATTACACCCATGGATTTTTCTTAATTTTTTTCTTTTGACTCCCTAAAATTGAAAAACACTGAGTTTCTCCTATACTGGACTCGTTAAAATTTAACAGTAAAGTACATGTTTAATTTTAAGTAGGAACGAATCACTCCTTCTTAGGGTTCGAATCTTAAACTAAGTTGGACTCATCTGAAGGATGAGCTTATAAACAAGAAAATGTTATCCTCCTCAAGCTCGTCAAAAATAAAGAGGTACTTTCCAGAAATGGTGGGGGGAAAGAGAGAAAAAAGAACCTATTTGTTGTATTTTGATTATTCGAAAAGCTGTTAACAACTCTTGAACATAACACTTTTTCACTTGGGTTGGGAAATCCTTTGCCTGACAGTTAATCAAACCATTTTGAAAGTCTTCATCTGGTTTCTGGGTATTAGCTTTGGGTCAATTATCACCAAGACATCTGAAATGTCGTTATGTGTTGAAGAGGACAGTTCAAACAAATCATTTATTTAAGAAATATTTGTCTTCCATTTTGACCATCCCTGAGTCAGTCCTTGCCAATATATTTCTTCAAAACTTGATCTATGATTCCGTGTTGTGGGATTACCTACAACAGATCACTTTCTATCGAAGACAGCTCGTTATCTAGGAAGTTGATTTAGAAATCGTCAGTACCTTGAAATCTACATGCCTCAATGGCAGGTTTCTCGCCTTCGATGATAGGTTGCATCATTGACCTTCAATCGAATGATTCCATGACATGTTCGACTTCAGCTGATTCATTCACATTTCATGGATTGTACTGAGTACTTTGAGGGCCATTAAAATTACTAGTGGTTACTCTCACACTTGTTAACAGTTCACATTATTGACTGGTAATCAAGTGGTTTCTACCGTGTTCGACTTTGACACAGTTATTCACATGGATAGAATCGCATTGGTTCGAGAAACAGGAAATCAGGACCCTGGATCTAGTTTCTACCATTGAGGATGCGAGGAATTTTGTTATCATTTATACAATGGAATATTCATAAACATATGGCTACATCCATTCTGTGTCTACACATGTCTATACTGTTGATGTATTGAAAATCATTCCTGTATCAAAAAATTTTAAATCAATTTTCTAGTTAGTTTTGATCTGAGTATGGGAATGCCTACCTTAGCGATGATATGTCTACATATATATATTTTGCATTGAATTTTTTTATAGGTTCCAACTAGGGTGTCCACAGGATGATCCTTGAAATTATAAAGTACTTCACTCTTTATATATGACAGACTTCATCTTCATCTATTCCAGACTTTGCACTTTAGGGGGCAATCTATTGCACTGAAAATTGTCATCTTGAAATTATGCTATCTATATGAGCTCATTTTCACTCATAATTCCTCCTTTGCAATTCTAATACATCAGTTCCTCATGTCAAGCCTTAAAAATAAGAGAAAAGTTCTCAAAAATCTCTTTAACTCTGGTATCGCACTTTCTCTTTGTCTTTCTTGTGGTACCGCACCTAATGTTCATGACTCCTGCGTACCTAAATGCACTTTCTCTTTGTTAAGCATGAAGACCCCTGCAAAATATTAAGAAGGCACAAGTAAACTCAAAAATCTCAGTCTTAGTAAATTCTAGAAGCCTCTAGAAGGAATCTTGTGGTGGCGGAACTGCTCTTTTGAGGTTCATGTATCCCTTACCTTACGGAGCTAACCCCTTGATGTGAGAAGCTTATCCCTTTGAAGGAGGATTCTATCCCTTCATATTTGGAACTGAAACCTCCTCTTTTTCACTATAAAAAGAGGCCTTGATTAGCCTCAAAGTGATTTCAAGCTTTAGTGTGTGATTGAGGTGAAGTGCTATTGAGGTTTGGACTCCTTTTTTCTAAGCTTTTGTGAGGAAAGATCACATACCTCTATGTGCTCCTGGAGGAAGAGTGCAAGGCTTATTAAAGTAGAGGAAACTCTTGCTTCAGACCCCGGGAATGTTTTTTCAACATCAAGGCTAAGGTTTTAAGGTTCCTCTATTATTTCAAAGTCAATACAATCAAGTTTGTTTTTCTCAATAAATTGTCATTCGATTGTTTATTTCAATTAGCTGTCATTTGATTGTTTATTTCATAGATTCCTTGATCACTATGATAGGTATGTTTTATAAGTATTTTTTATACAAGTGATATTTAATATTTTCTTGTTTGTGATTGCAGGTCTTTAAATATGACACTTTCAAGCGATGGAAGAACTATTGTTGCGACGAAAGAACTACGATTTCAAATAAGCGTTTGGATCTAAGGTAGGATCGACACCTTTATAGAATTTACTTGTAAAATGAATATATTTATAGAAAGATAAAATTAGTTGTTCGTTTTTTGCTATACTATATTTTGACACTAGGGAGATCGATCTTGTCCACAATATCGATTTATCCGGCCAACACTTATGTGAAGTAATAAGCTCCTAATATAGGTTTCATATGGTCTCTCCAAGTGTTGATACTTCACCAAGTATAATTGTTCTCATTTCCTCGAAGTAGACATGTGAAGAAGTTGTGTTCTAAGTTTTTGCATGGAGCTATTTTACCTCTTTCCTTACAACCTATAAATCCTACTCCAATTGGTTATTCTTGACCCTCAAATACTGAGTGTTTGATCTTGCTGCACTCGAGAAAACCTAGTAGGCTTCGACAATGGAATTGGGATTCTTCCTCGCATCCGCCACTATCACCCTTTTCCTAATGAATGAAGGATATGCAATTCCATGTGGAAATTGGTTCTTACATGCTTATAGAATATTCCTCTGAAGTTCATCATACAAAATATTGTACATGTCCATGACTGAATCATCCTTAAGAGGAACAATTTCCTCTTCCTCGCTTGGATAAAAATATGTTGTTGCAGGTGGTGGACACTAAAAAATGACTTGTTGTGTACTCTCCATTAGGTTGAAATCCTAATTCTATGGCTCTGATTACTCCTCCATGTATAAAATCTCAATCAATTCTTCAATCTACTAAGCAAGCTTTTGATCCTACATTTTTGTGCTCTCCTCGTATACTACTAGTCAGTTCTATTCTTTCTCTTCAGTTTGCTTCTGCGTTGCTTCTTATTGTATTTCTTATTTCCTTTATTCTTCTTACTTATTATTATTTCCTTCTTTCTCTTGCTTCTCATTTTCTTCCTCCATTCTATTTCTTTGTTGTTCTTTTTTCCTCCTTTGTTTCCCCTTTTCCTCTATTTGTAAAGTTTCTTTCATAATAAGTGGATCTGCTTTCATCTTGCAACTTATTTCTCCCTTGGGACTGTGAGAAAAATTTCTCTTTCCATTACCCTTTCGCAGGGTTTCTCCCTTCTGTTGGCAATGCTTCTAGATTTACTTTCTTTTGCGGAGTCATATGTGAAGTTCTAGATAAATTGACTAACTCATGAGGTTTGGAGGCATTATAGAAAATTTTCAATGGATCCTCCTCTGACCAATGAAATATCTCATTTAGCCACTAATAATTTATTCACTCACATTTTTCTTTTCATATACCATGATGATCGTACAAATTAAAGTCTATAATACCGAATGAAAATTTCTCTATCACCATTCCTTCGGTGTCGACGACTTTGAGATTCTTCATCTCGTACAATCAAACTTGCATAAGAAGATTTTTCCATGATGTTTGTTCTTCCTGTGTAAGGGTGTTGACAACCCTTTCAAAAGATGATATGAAACTTCTTGCATGACAGTTTTGTCAATGGCATACCTTGGAAAAATATGTGGTGACTTTTAACCACCGAACATTCTAAGGAAGATGCCATCCACTGAGGTGAACCAATATGAAGTATATGATATTTCCTTCATTGCTTCACATAACACGCAAGGAATGTTTTCATGAAATATCAGCTTGTATAGAGGAATGATGAAGTGGCCATTTAGCTTATCCATTACTCCTCAATGGAAGAAATCCGACAACAATCTGCAGTGGATGTGCACGACAGGGTATCGAGGTGTCCAAGTCCATCTCATGATAGGGAATGCATTTTGTGAAAATATAACATCTAGTAAATATGCAGACATATAGAACCTTGCTATCACACCCTTGGGAGGATTCTGGGCATGTGATACATGGGATCTCAACTGTCAAGCTAACAAATATGACTAGTTGAACGACTTCCCCTCGTTCACAACATTTTTCAATAAAATTTCCCACCCTTTTCGAAAGTTCTCCATGCTCTGATGACCATATATTATGAAGGATAATATGACTAAGAGATTTTATTTCCTCCTGTGAGACTTTATGTAATATTAAAAAAATTTCACATGTTTATTTGGAATATTAGAGTTCTTAATAAACTTAATTAATTAGGTAAATAAAAGGGTGGAGGGACCCATAATCCTCAAATATTACTAAAATCCACTTTTGATGTGTGTATGTGGATATTATAGATCTATATATAAATCATGGAGTAGTGGAGAAGCTCCAGTAATGATAAAGGAGTGGAAATCATGTCTCATTTATGAGATGGATCATGGAGGATGAAACAGTCAAATAAGATCATGGATCTTAGATGTAAAATCATGAGGATCTTTAAAGAGGTAAAATAAGATCATAATGCATTCAAAATAAGATCATAATGAAATTATGATAAGTTAGTGGAGAAGTGGTGCATCTAATGAGCACATGATGGAGGAAGTAGTGCATTTAATACACACATGATGGAGAGGTTGATCATCACATTTAGACATGATGGAGGACATGGAGAGACAATGCAGCCAATCATGAAGACTTATGTCTACATGTACAACGTATTTTTGCAGTGGGCCTAGGCTATGGAAGGCTCACAATATATATAATGAAGGTAAAGGAACAATAGAAGGTATGACTTGGATTATTCATTTTCTTTGATCTGTTTAGATCTAGATTTTTCCTCAGACATTTCTGTGCACTCTTATGTTGTTTAGCTAAGTCTTCTGTGCTATTTAGCACAGAGTGTTTCTAAGTGTAAATCCCACCCTTATCCATGGGGTACTTCAAGTGCCTACTCTAGGAAGGTTTTATATTGAGATGTATTCTTCATCAGGAATTGGTGCCATCTTCAGGAGGTTGTTTCTAGAATTCAACTAGGAAAATGATGGAGGATTCATCCTACCATTTTTTTCTTCAGATTCAGTCTTCCAGGAAAAAAAAATATATATCCAGCATTGAGGCCATTGAGTTTTACCTCCATGCAATAGCAGTCCCTTCAAGGATTTTGCAGTTCATTCCTGTAGATCTATTGGAGGAAGGAAGTTTTTAGCATTTCAGATGGAAATCCTTCTAGGGATCATATCCTCACATTGTATCCATCGTTTCCATCATTCCAGAGCTATATTTACATACCTAGCAGTAGGCTATTGAGCCTCCCTCTCTTACAGCACATTTTTCGGACCAGGCCTTCTTGCATAGATATGATTGGACTTCGTATTGCAGTCATCTTTGATCATATTATGTAGCAGATCTACATACCCTGCAGTGTATATGTGAAGCCCTAAGATAGTGATTTTGCTAACTCATAGATCTAAAAAATCTTGTCTGGGTTATCTTGGGTATCCATCATAGAGCCCAGATCTCAATTTTCAGCATCATCGGAGCTCCAAAACTTCCTAGATCTAACTTTCTATTTTTTCGATAGTTGTAGTCCCAATAATTGCAGTAGGGACATCATAGTTTTCCTTCTAGCAATTAAGTAGTTACACAGTCTCTCTTGTGGGGTCATTTCAGGGTCATTCTAGGCCATCTCTTTGGCTTGACTGCATCTATTTTAGCACTATTGTAATCAGAAGTCCATATCCAATGATAGTAAAAGGATCACCTATTATGTATATTCTATGATTGTTTAATCTTTACATGTACATTTTCTGTTTTACAAATATTGTGTTTGTGTATGAATGCATTATTCCATTTTGGGATATTATAGTGGTATCAGAGCATGACCTTTGGCTCAACTTATCGATACTTCATCTTATCCATCAAAAGGAGAAGCAGATAGAAGAGATATATCATGAAGGAGGATTGTATCTTTGCCACTCTTCTCTTTAGATCCCTGTGTGATCTCTCCAAGGAGGTCAATCAAATGAAGAGGGAAAGGAAAAGGAAGAATCCAAGAAGAAGATTGGATGAGGAAGTTCCAATCACTTTCTATTAGCAACAAAGAAAACTAGAGAATCATAGATCGCCTCATAGATCTCCTATGCCCACTTTCTTTGAAGAAGGTGAATGGTATAGTCATGAAGAAAGAAGAAACATAGAACCTAAGACCCATGAGACTCTCATTTTATATCTTGAAGAGTAAAAAGCACAGTCTAAAGCATTCAAGGAGAATTTAACTCTCAAACAATTCTTCAAAATAAAAGAAGAAAGAAGATGTTATACCAGCAACAGAAGAAAGAGGAATAATAGATTCTATTTTCCTACATTTGATCAATCTTCCTCAAGCACTATAAATACTTGGAGGAAAGAGCTAGATGCATTCTTCAGGCTACATCCTGTAGCTAAAATAAAGGTTGTTCAGATTGCAACACTTCATCTTCATGATGAAGCAAATCACTGGTGGTTTGGTCACATGGAGAATGCAAAGGTGACTACAGATTCATATTTCTTTCACAAGTTGAGAAAGAAGATTGATATGAGAAAACTAGAGATATGTCAGAAAGAGAAATTTCCTAAGGAATCAAAGGAGGATGTCATTCTTTACAAAGAGTCACTTAATTCACCACCAGTTGAAAAAGTACTTGTATCTTGAGGAGAGAAACCTACATCTTTGCAAGATAGTCTTAAGCCCTTGACACATAGAGTCCCATGCATGATTCATGGGATGCATGAGGAAGAGGAGGTTGATTCCAACGCTACTACATTGATAGAAGATCAGCCGTCACTCTTACCAATAGTTGGAGACACCATTGTCTCGATTGGAGGGAATCTTGTGGTCTTGCAAGAGGTTCTCGCACATCATTTGATCAAAGGAATGCATTCAATTTCATCTAATATTGTTTCAATACCTCTTATTGAAACTTATGGGAACATACCATCAGGGCCATTGCATGACCAAGGATTAGAGCAACATGCTGATTTGGAGTAGCAGCATATCACTACGCAGAGGACCCTTGATTTGATCAAGGGGGATATGAAGAGCTATCCTAGTTCATCATTGTTTAGCTACACTCAACCCTTTGAGTTTAAGTGTAGAGTTTTAGAAGCTGGGATGAGAATGATCCTATTGACAATGGTTGCTAGTAGTTCAACATTGTGCCTTTCCATGAGACAACATATGTATCACCATGTAGATCTACAACACTTTCACTTAGTAGCAGTGATGATGAGAGGGCCCCGTCATTCTTGGAGCATTCTGAAGGTAGCTTCATTCATGAAGCAATGGAGGTAAATATGGTAGATGGTAGACATATTGAGATGAGGAACGTTTTCTCCTTTCCAGATGACACTTTCTCAATGAGCCTCTCACAGCTCAAAGAGAAACTTCTACCTGCAGCAGATCCAGAACTTCACTAGTTTTGGAGGGCCATTGGTGAAAAGAGAATCTGATGGGGAGATCTCAGTAGAGGTGCACTTCAAAATATCATGGAGTGCAAAGTTCTTCAACAATTTGAGGACGTTGGTGTCCTACAATGGGAGGATACCAAGTTTTTTCAAAATAAGATCCATCATCCACATTTGGGTGAATGGTTGATGATGTGGAGCAATGGGTTTTCAAACCACTTTTAGAACTATGAGTTAGGCCAGAAAGAAGCATGGTTGTGCTGGTTGCTCTTGGTTGAGTATGGTTACTACAAAAAAACATGTATTTTCATGATTCTTTCCTTGTATAGCACTCATGTAATGAATAAGGAGGCATGGCCGCACTGGTTGCTCTTGGGTGAGTATGGTTACCACTCAATAGCTCATATTTCTTTGACTCATGCCTTTTTTATCAATGACAAAATGAAGCAAAGGAAGGCATGTTCACTTTGGTTTAGAGATTTTGGCCATCACATGACATCTCCCATGTTTATGTGTTTTGTATTGTTTATAATATGGAATAATACTCTCATGTTGTGTAATGATGGATTTTTTTTGTATTGGGCTGATATGACATTCCATATGTCATTCAGTATGTTGTTATTGCTCCATGATTTACATGATGATGTGAAGAGGCAGCAAGAGATCTTGTTGATTTGGCTTCTATTTGGGGACTTTGGTCCTACATACTCCCCTACTTTTCATAACAATGATGGAGGATGGTAGCAAGAAGCATTCCTCCAATGGTTCCTACTTGGAGAGTATGGACACTATACTTGGTATTTTGATGGTGTGGTGTAGCAGCAGGGAGCATTGTTGTGTTGGTTACTATTGGGAGAATATGGTTTGACACCTTTTTCTACCCACATGTCTCTATTGCTTATTTTTTACAACGTTGGGATGAATCTTAGATCCAACAAGGCCAATGAGGCTAAGGATGGAGGCATGAAGAGCCTCTTTTTACTTCATGTAGCATGGGATGGAGGATTACTTTGTGAGTTGGAGATTTCCTTTTGTAGGAGGAACCATCTATTTTTGCATGTCTCATGTATTATGAAGGATTTTTGACATCTTATGGTTATCACTTGGAGCTTCATGATTGATGAGGGACATCTAGCTACACTTTTAGAGGTCACTCTAGACATTCTAGAGATGAAAATTTGGTGTTGGGCATACATAAATCATTGCAGAAAATGGGGATACCTTCCTTGTATGGGTGCCATTTGGAGGGGGACATATTTCTCTATAATCTACTTTTGCAGTTGCTTGAGGACAAGCAACATTTTGCGGGGGAGGACTATAATATTCCAAAATTTTCTCATGTTTATTTGGAATATTATAGTTCTTAATAAACTTAATTAATTAAGTAAATAAAAGGGTGTAGGGACCTATAATCCTCAAATATGAATCAAATCCACTTTTGTTGTGTGTATGTGGATATTATAGATCTAGATCTAAATCATGGAGTAGTGGAGCAACTCCATTAATAATTAAGGAGTGGATATCATGTCTCATTTATGAGATATATCATGCAGGATGAAACAATCAAATAAGATCATGGATCTTAAATGTAAAATCATGAGGATATTTGAAGAGGTCAACTAAGCTCATAATGCATTCAAAGTGAGATCATAATGAAATTATGATAAGTTAGTGGAGAAGTGGTGCATCTAATGATCACATGTAGACATGATGGAGGACATGGAGAGACATCGTTATCAATCATGGAGACTTATGTCCACATGTACAATGTAGTTTTGGAGTGGGCCTAGGCTATGGAAGGCTCAAAATATATATAATGAAGGTAAATGCACAATAGAAGGCATGAATTGGATTATACATTTTCTTTGATCTATTTATATCTGGATTTGTCTTAGGAAATTTCTATGCACTCTTATGTTGTTTAGCTAAGTATGCAGTGATGTTTAGCACAGGGTGTTTAGGATGGGAAAAATGTAAGGATGAATTAATTGTCATTATGGTGATGGGCAGCGCCATTTTTCAGTGGAATGAAGACATTTGTAGCTTCAGACTACGGAGGAGCAGAGTTTATTTAAAAACAGTCATTTCGGGCGTTTAAGCCCTCAACAACCAATTATGAAGAAAATTAATTAAAACAGTGGAGGTCCTTTATGTTTCAAAAGGAAAGATCAAGTGGTCCCCACCACCTTAGCGCAAATCGCAAGATCGCAAGTTTTGAAGTTTAAATGTCTTGTTGATGTGGATATTTGCGATGTGCGATCATCGCGCTGTCACAACATCACAATATCGCACATTTGTTATTTCCACCATCGCAAGTTCCATTGTTTGTGACGTGCGATCATCGCGCCATCGAACGATCGCAATATCGCACATTTGTTATTTCCACCATCGCAAGTTCCATTGTTTGTGACGTGCGATCATCGCGCCATCGAACGATCGCAATATCGCACATTCAAGTGTTCTGACTACGATGTGGGCCCAGGGTCAAAGAATGAAATCCTGTTTGTTTGAAGATTGAAGTCCGGGTTAAAAATTCATTGAAATTTGATTAAAAGTAATGTTACGGAGGCAGTGTAATGTTTTAAAATAACCAAAAGGTTATATGAATATATTTTATTGCTGAGTCAACGGAACTAAGCGAAGGAAAGGAATCACGTGCGGGTTTTATGAAGCCTGTTTTCCCATTTCGCACCACCTTTTGGGGATAAGCGGTAATTTCCGGTTGGGTGGCGATTCCATTGATCGGGTAACACGCGTCCCTGTATGACTCTAAAAAACCTCCTGTCACTACGCACCATCGCGCATTATTGTTCGACCACGCCAATCCATTGTAAATGATTTATTAATCATAAATTTATATGGTGGAGATAAAGTTCCTTTTTGGGTCGTTTCGTGTTGTGAAAGAAATTTCATATGTTTTGGGGAGGTCATGACTATAGTAGATTGTTGGACCCGATTATCTATTGTGACCCTGTCTAGGAATACCATTAGTGGTTCGTGGTTTTGACTCATGGTTTTACTAAAGGCGACATCTATATAAAGTGATGAGAATTATGAAGAAGCTGGGTGTGAAAAAAAAATAAAAGGGGTTGATAAGAAAATGAATCTCCTTTGGAGATATCTGTACAAATAAACTCTTGATATATCTGAATCGATGGTGCACCTGTAAATATGATGATCAGATCGCCTAACGCAATTATGAAGAACATGTGCATGCATACAAGACTTACGAATGAAGCCCTCAAGGAATGTCCGGATGGGAAAACTCTGTTGTTTCCAATGTAGTAATTCGAATGAACCTCCGGGTCTCTAACGACCTGACCAAGAAACGACGAATACTAGTAATATACCGTCTAAGCAGTGTATATGAATCCTATGAGTCCGAGGGTTTGAAGCCTTCGATTTTGGAAGTAGAATTTTTCTTCCAAAGAGGAAACTAGTGTTATGTGCAAGTTTGCTACCTTCAGAAAGGTTGGTAAACGAGAGAAGGTTGTAGCCTTCTGCAGGTGGGTGCCTGTGTGCTGGTATGAGTCTGCACCAGCATATATTGTACAAGGTTTTCTCTATAATAAAATATTGAAGACTGAGATTACAGCAGCGGTGTTTTTCTCCCGAATTGGGTTTCCACCTTAAATCCTAGTGTCCATATGTGTTGTTCATTGTTAATGGTTTGTTCTATTATTTCTGTTCATGCTTAATGCTTATCTGATGCAATTCTCTAAGTAAAGACATAATAAGATATCTGGACATACATGTTGAATGCAGTACTGTAACATATGGTTTTTTTTTTAAGAGAAAGGAAAGAAAAATTGTTCAGCCCTAAAATACTGATTCACCCCCCCCTCTCAGTATTTTTCCCAACAATTGGTATCAGAGCAGGTCCTTCTGAAAAAGCTTAGTCGCTAGAAGGAAGATCAAGCAAGATGAGCAATCAAGATGGAATAGCATCTATCAGGCCTCCACTTTTTAATGGAAACAATTTAATTTTCTGGAAAACAAGGATGAGATCTTATCTTCAGTCTCTGGGAGCAGAGGTATGGGCGATTGCTGAACAAGGATATCAATATCTAGCTGCAGTACCAACATATCCAACAGAAAGAAAGAATTATGAAACAAATGCAAGGGTGGTCAATGCTCTATTCAGAAGTCTAACTGAATCAGAATTTTTCAAAGTCATGCAGCTGAATACAGCAAAATAAATATGGGAAAAAATCATTCTAAGCTATGAAGGTGATGCAAAGGTAAAAAGTGCTAAACTTCAAACTCTCTGAATCCAATATGAGAATCTTAAAATGCTTAATGAAGAAAGCATTGCAAATTTATTTCTACGTCTTGATGATATTGTAAATCGCATGAGAAATCTGGGAGAAACAATTACCGAATCCACTTTGGTTGAGAAAATTTTAAGATCTCTAACAGCAAAATTTGAGTCAAAAGTTTCAGCTCTTGAAGAAAAGAAGGATCTTCAAAATCTTACTGTGGTACAACTTCATGGCATACTAACTGCATATGAAATGAGAAGAGGAGGACCATCTGAAGTCAAAGAAGCAATCTTTAGAACTTCTACAAAAGGAAAGGAAGTACAAATAACAGAAGGATCAGGATATATCTCAGAAGAAGATGAGATAAAATTCATAAAGAAACTTCAACCTGGCACAGGACGATTCAGAGGTAAGCTTCCTTTCAAATGTTTTGATTGTGGAAGAGTTGGTCATTATGCTGCTAAGTGTCCTTATAAAGAAACACATAAAAAGGGGAAGGAAGTATCAAGAAGGAATAAGAATCATTTTAGCTCTAAAAGGAGTTACTATACTCATGAAGATAGTGATGGGTTATCTGATAGTGAGGAAGAAGGTGAACAAGATCTGAGACTTCTCATGGCATTTGAAAATGAATCTCGAGAAGAAGAGGATACTTTTTTGGACGCTCTAGAAGACAGTGATTTTCTTAATGAAAACAATAAACTCAAAATTTGCTTAGAAGAGAGCAAAATAATCATAGAAACTCTGAAAAATCAGCTTGAAGATAAAGAGAAACACAATGAAAAATTAGAATGTGAAGTAGTAGATCTAAGAAAAGAACTTGGGAAAGTAAAGACTCTGAATCTTAGATTTGCTAAAGGGTCTGAAACCTTAGATGAGATTATCAAGGTACAACGTTCTCCTTTTATAAAGACAGGTCTTGGATATATTGGAGAGTCTTCTCAGGCATCAACACCAAATTATCTAAAAGCAGTTACAGCTGGTTTACAACATGCTGCCACTCAGCAAGGGAATAAAGAATATTTACAGGTAAAGCATGATCATTTCAATTCAAGAAACACTAACAGGAATGTCTTTCAAAGAAACACAAATCAACAGATAAATTCATATAGAAGATCTTATGATCGCAGAAATTTCTTCTTCAATGGACAATGTTTCTCATGTCACAATTTTGGTCATAAAGCTATTCAATGTGTAGCATATAAAACTATTATGACAAGAGAAGAAAGAAAGAAAAGGACTGATATTGAAGCAAAGAAGAATACTTATAACAACTTTTCTCCTCTTCAAAATGAAGTTGAATGCACTTATTGCAATAACTTTGGCCATGAAGAATCTGAATGCACGAGCAAAGTTCAGCCAAAAGAACATGTTCCTTCAAGATCCAAAGTATGGAAAAAGAAGGAGTTATAGGTTGAAAATTGTGGCATAGCATTATTTGCAGAAGATGAAGAGAACCAATGGTACATTGATAGTGGATGCTCAAGACACATGACAGGTGATAAAGACAAACTTCTTGCATATAGTGCTCTAGAAAAGGAGAAGAATGTTACATTTGGAAATGATACTCCTGCGGTAATTAAAGGAAAAGGGTCCGTCTTCCTAAAGGATAAGGTGAAAGCTAATGAAGTCATGTATGTGGATGGATTAAAGCATAACTTGTTAAGTGTAAGTCAAATGTGTGATCAAGGAACTGAAGTTGTCTTTAGTTCAAAAGAATGTGTGGTACGTGATCTTGATACAGGTAAAGCAATTATAAAAGGAAAAAGAACTCCAAACAACCTGTATATATTGAAGAACCCAAAAGAACAATGTTATTTGAGTAAATCTTCAGAAAATTGGCTATGGCATAGAAGGTTGGGGCATCTGAGCTTCTCTCAAATCAACAAATCAAGTAGACTTAAAGCTGTTCATGATCTTCCCAATATTACTCTACCTGAAAATATCATATGCAAATCTTGCCAATTCGGTAAGCAAACCAGGGTACAATTTAATGCCAAGGAAGGATCATCAAGTAAACCTCTTGAACTCATTCATACCGACATATGTGGACCTATGAGGAAAAATTCACCCCGTGGTGAAGAATACTATATCTTATTCATTGATGATTTCTCTAGAATGTGTTGGATTGGGCTGCTTAAACACAAAGATGAAGCATTTGAGAAATTTCAGATTTTCAAAGCACTAGTGGAGAATGAATTAGAATTAAAAATAAAGTGTCTTAGATCTGATCGAGGAGGAGAATATACATCCAAAGAATTTCTTGAATTCTGTGAACAACACGGCATAAAAAGACAGTTCTCTGTAGCTGGCACTCCACAACAGAATGGTGTTGTAGAGAGAATGAACAGAACAATTCAACAAATGGCTAGAGCTATGCTTGATGATTCTGGAACACCTGACACATTTTGGGGAGAAGCAGCACATACAACAGCAAACATTCTCAACAAAGCACATGTTCGTGTAAATAGTGATAAAACTCCATATGAACTCTGGTATGGTAATCCTCCCACTATAAAGCATTTTATAATTTTTGGGAGCAAATGCTTTATCAAGAATAATGATGAAAAACTTGGCATGTTTGAACCCAGAGCAGATGAAGGAATATTTCTTGGTTACTCCTCTAGGAGTAAGGCATATAAATGTTACAATAAAAGACTTCGAAAGATTGTTGAATGTATTGATGTTGTTGTTGATGAGTCTACTGCAGCCCCAAAAGAAGAAAAGAAAACAACAGATGAAGATGATGAAGACACATATCCTCCTACATCAAACAGTAATGATACAAACAGTACACCCAGTGAAGAACCTGAAGAAGAGCTGTCTGAAAAGGCTCTATCTAGATATGTTCAAAAGAATCATCCAAAATATCAAATTTTGGGAGAAAAGGAATCAGGAGTACAAACAAGAAGGACTCTTGTGGAATCTTCTAGCAATCTGGCATTTCTGTCCACGATTGAACCTCACAATGTTAGTCAAGCAAGCAAAGATGAATGTTGGATTCAAGCCATGAATGAAGAGCTTGACCAAATTGAAAAAAATGACACTTGGGAGTTAGTACCAAGGCCTCATGACAAAAATGTCATTGGAACTAAATGGATATTCAAAAACAAGTTAAATGAGAATGGGGATATTATAAGAAATA